>CM053035.1:199260252-199400252 GCA_028564925.1 Lithobates sylvaticus
GATAATCAGGGCACTGATTATCAGTGTCCTGATTATCAGTGCAGTCCCAGCAGTGCTCCCCAGTGCTGCAAATCAGTGCCAATGAATGCTGCCAATCAGTGCCCATGAATGCCGCCAATATGTTCCCACAAGTGCTTCCAATCAGACTCAGTGTCCACCGGTGCTTCCAATCAGTGCCCACCAGTGCTGTCAATCAGTGCTCATCAGTGCTGCCAATCAGTGCCCATCAGTGCTGCCAATCAGTGCCCATTAGTGCTGTCAATCAGTGCCCATTAGTGCTGCCAATCAGTGCCTATCAGAGCCTCCTCATCAGTGTCACCTATCAGTGCCGCCTACCAGTGTCCATCAGTGGCACCTATCGGTGCCCATCAGTGCCGACTCATCAGTGCCGACTCATCAGCGCCTATCAGTAAAGGAAAAAAATTCTCATGGGACTTGGGCAAACTATCAAGCGCTTCCTGTCCTTGCCGGGAAGAAGACTCCCACGCGCATGTGCGGGAGTGACATCATCGCGACTCCGGCCACTCACAGCGCCGGAGCCGCAAACACGTAAGACACGCCAAGGGCAAAATGTCAGATCCCTCGGCGTTGACCGGGATTATATACAGACACTGTATATACATTATATACAGACACCTCGTTCTAAGGTAAGTATTACATAATGAGCTAGTTTTTTAAAAAAAATAAAACATTTCTGCGGGTATACAACCACTTTAAGGTCTACTTTAAATGGATAAAAGATGGGAAAAATCTGCGTGTTTTGCAGAGCTGTACCACATAATATTTAAAATTGTAATTGTGTTTATTATTTTTTTATTTTAATGTATTTTATATTTTTATTATTAAATTATTATTATTATATATTATTATATATATATATATCTATATATATATATTAATTTTTTTATATATATATATATTTTTTTTTTTTATTTAATTTTTTTAATAGTAAGTCAAGCAATGTGTTTGCTGAAAATGTGCTCTAATTTCTCTTTAATTAAAACTCATTCAAATGCTTAATTTTCTAAAAAAGAAAAAAAAAAAGAAAAGAAAAAATCAGTCGAGTCCCCGAATAAATTGTATTAATATCCTCTAATTAAATTAAACAAGTAACAAGCTTCATGTCTGTTAAGATTTTACTTCTGCAGAGATTAATTGAGATAGGCCCTGGCCCGAGCGTTACAGAAAATTGCATTGTTTCACCAGCGTAATCAGCCCGGCTGGAAGGAGAGTAGCTTAATTGTCCGTCATGGTTGACCTGTTCTGTGTCACTTTAATTGAAGGTACACTGTTTAGCGGTTTTTAATTGAAAGCACCTTCCATTCGTACACAGCCGGGTTGGAGGGGGCCTGGTTAGATGTGTTCCATTCCCATAGAGCTCCATTTCTAAGCATATGACTTTAAATACCCTTAAACTGGCAAATATCTCTTTTTACAATTTTTTTTTTTTGGTCACTGCCCACCGCCGGTTATCAAAGAAATCTGTTTGATTTCTGCTGATTCACCTTATGCCACGTTTTTTTTCTTTTTTCTTTTATTTTAGCCGGGGCTGCTGTTCTAAAAAGCCACATTGATTAATTGCGTAATTGACTGCCATTGTTGAGAACAACGGCGAAAGTCTAATTGGAATGTATGAGGGACAATTATGAGTAATTGAAATCAAATAGGTGATTTTCTTGATAAAGTGTATGTAATGGGGAGGAGAGTCTAATTACCGTTCAGCGTCTCAGAGGTTGGGGTTGGGGGTGGGGGGGGAGATAATGGAGGTACGAGGTGGACTGAGCAGTTGATTGCTGGACAATAGGGACAGGAAGCTGTACAGTATACTGACAGCTATTGTGCTGACAATTAGAACCCCCCAGTTGGTCCTCGAAAAAAAGCAACCGCATTTCTGTACGTTCTACATAAAGTCCATCTCCAGCCAACGTGTTTCTTGGCTTTTGATAGAGTTATAAAAACTCAGAACCCTTGTTGGGCTTTTTTTTTTTTTTGTGGTCTCTGGCCTTATTTTGGGAGATTTACCGTCTACCCCCAAAAGAAAGAAACTAGGGAGCGTATGGGTCACTGGGACAGAAGGACAATAAAGCAATACAAATTCGGCAAAGATTATGACCACCACCATGGTGGTCATAAGAGGACTTTGGTGGCTGTCTGTCAGAGAGATACTGAACACCATCATTTCTTGTACTTGTGACCCCTAGACATAGGACAGGAAGTCTGGTCATCTTAGCGATGGATGAAAAGCTTGACCAAGCAGGAGGATGGAACTTCCTCCTGATAGGGACCTTGTTATAAGGGGGGGGGGGCATTGATGTAAGGAGGGGTCTTCTAAGATTGACTCTGAAATAAAATAAGGGGGACTCTAAAGTAAGGGGAGATGCCTAAGAAGGACTCTGATGTAAGGGGTCTCTGATGGGGACCCCCGATTGAGGAGTACTCTGATATAAGGGGGATTTAGATGAAAGGGGGGCTCTTATGGGGATACTGATGTAAGAGGGGGGCTCTGATGTGAACCCTAATGTAAAAGGGGCTCTCATGGAGACTTTGATGTAAGGGGGATTGTGTTACAGGATCCTGGTGTAAGGGGCAAATCTGATGTAAGGGAGGGCACCTAAGGTGGACTCTATTGTAAGGTGGAGGTCTCATGGGGACCCTGACGTAAGGGACACTCTGATAAATGGGGGATTCCTAAGGTAAACTCTGATGGAATGGAGGCTCCAATGGGAATGCTGATGGGAGGGGGCTCTTATGGAGATCCTGGTGTAAGGAGGGGGGGGGGGGCTTTCATGGGTACCTTAAGATGGTGGGGAGGGCTCTGTTGGGGACCCTCATGTAAGTGGGCAGTAATATTAGGGGGGATTTCTAAGGTAGACTCTGATAAAAGGGGGGGGGCTCTGATGGGATGCCTGATGTAAGGAGGGCTCTGATGTGGACCCTGATGTAAGGGGGGCAGTAATATTAGGGGAGATTTCTAAGGTAGACTCTCATAAAAGGGGGCTTTAATGGGATGCTGATGTAAGAGGGTTCTGATGTGGACCCTGACATAAGAAGGGCTTTCATGGAGACCTTGATGTAAGAGGGGCTCTAATGATGAGTCTGATATAAGGGGCACATCTGATGTAAGGGGGGGGGGGGGGGGGGGGGGACTCTATTGTAAGGGGTCTCTCATGGGAACCTTGAAGTCAGGGAGACTGCTGTAAAGGGGCATTCCTAAGATGGATGCTCATGAAAGGAAAACTCCAATGGAAGAGGGGTTCTGATGGAGATTGTGATGTAAGGGGGGCTCTCATGGGAACCCTGATGTAAGGGGACCCTAATGGGGACCCTGATGTAAGAAGGAAAGTAATATAAGGGGGGGGGATCCTAAGGTGGACTCTGATGAAAGGGGGGCTGCGTTGTACAGGGGGGACCTTCTTTGTTTTAATGAAGTCCTTTCTCATTTGTTCATAATCATATTATACTGCATTTCAAAGAATATCCACTCCCTAAAACAATATGTTATGTTATATGCAGCCTTTATCCTTTAAAATTGCACAAACCTGAGCCATAAATGAATTATTCTTCAGGAATTGTTCTTTCTAAATGCTGGCTTAGCAGCATGGTGGATGGGCCATTGAGACAATCCTGTTGTTACATAGTTGCAGCAAACACATCCTGCGAAGACTCCCACAAAGAGGCAATTCCCTGCTAGGACTGTTTTGTTGAATAATATTGCTAATGATCCAATACATCTAACTGTCAAGTACAAGTGTAAACATTTTAACAAGGTCCTCCTGGCCCTCCGTGATCAGGGCCAGGAGGATCGGGGAGCAAGGAATGGTGGAAGCACGGTATTGCAACATAGTCTACTAAGACATTGGGTATTTGCTTTGTACATTGGCTGCTTCTACCATAACTTGGAGATCATGAAAAGTGTTCATTGCACTCACTTAGCCCTTTTTCAATAGGTCCTCGTTCAAATAAATACATATCCTTGGCTTTAATTAGGCCTGAGCTTTTGTTAAACATTTTCGTTAGCCATTGGCCAAGAGTGACAGGGATAAGATAACACTCCCTAATCCCGTTTTAAGGAGCGCAGTGTGAATTAGCCGCAATTAAAAAAAAAAAAGAAGAAGGAAGGAATATGACGATACAGTGTTCAGTTTCCTTCGTTATTAAGTACATTGAAACAGGGCAGTGATGTTACGGAAAACCCGGGGTCAAAGGGTCATGGCTATATCTTTTGAAACGATATCACTTACCGGAGGAGACGGGGGCACGTCTCAGCTCTTACCAGTGGGCATTGTGCGGCTGGGGCTGCCAATTGTAATAATACTCTGTCATTCACGTCGCCCGCTACAAGAGGGAGAAAAGATTTGAGAGGGATGAGTAATTATATCGTTCTCTACCTCGCCATCGGGGAGGTGAAGAGATATTGGAAACCTTCATGAAAGCATTTAAAGGGGATATTTTTTTTTTTTTGGAAAAGGGGAAAGTAACAACAGTAGTGAGGTAAATGGGAGCGATATGTAACACCAGCCAAAACCAGCCAAAAGCTTTTAGAGGGTTGATTGTTACGTATGGATGTCTTTTGGCGGCCCATGAACACACTTGGGTAATACGTCGTCCTGACATTCCATAGTATGAATGTGACAGGGATAAGGAGACTCATACATAACTTTAAGTAGACAAGCCAGGAATGTAGGAAAAAAGTAAAATTTAGAATATACAGTATACATATATATATATATATATATATATA
This sequence comes from Lithobates sylvaticus, assembly GCA_028564925.1. Lineage (NCBI taxonomy): Eukaryota > Metazoa > Chordata > Amphibia > Anura > Ranidae > Lithobates > Lithobates sylvaticus. Next base: position 199,264,994 of record CM053035.1, read on the forward strand.
TATATATATATATATATATATCGTATTTATAGGTCGGCACAGTGACTTGGCCATTAGTATTTGCAGCATTGGGGTCCTTGGTTGGAATGCCAGCAAGGACACTATCTGCAAGCAGTTTGCTGCAAGCAGTTTGTTATTCTGCCTGAGGGTTCACTTTGGTGGTACACCAGCCTCTACCCACACTCCAAAGACATGCTGGTAGGTTAATTGGCCAGGGGTCTCCAAACTTTTAAAGAGGATCAGCTACAGTCAGCAGCTACAAATACTGTAGCTGCTGACTTTTCAAAAAAGGACAATTACCTGTCAAACAATCCATCTCCATCCTCACTCAGGCCAGTTCTTCACTGGGTCTTCTGGGAAACCAGCGACAGCATGTTTACTAAGGTAAGCCAGCTGTGACTCCATGCGGCTTCACAGCCGGGTTCCCACTGCGCTTTCTGAATGGTCCCACAGCCTTCTGGAACCTGTGATGTGTCCCATATAGTTGCGGTTAGTGAGGGGGTGGGGGAAACTTCCTACTCTAACTTCCTAACATTATTGTAGCTACTGACTTTTAAAAAAAGGACAATTACCTGTCCAAGAATCCAGCGCCATCCTCACTCTGTCCGGTTCTTCGCTGGTCTTCAGGTCACCAGCGATGGCATGTTTACTAAGGGAAGCCGGCTGTGACTCAATGCGGCTTCACAGCCGGATTCCCACTGCGCATTGTGAAGTGTCCCGCGGCCTTCTGGGACCTGTGATGTGTCCCAGATGGTTGCGGTCAGTGAGGGGGGTGGGGAGAACTTACCACTGTAACTTCCTACTGTAGCCATACTGTAGCTACTGACTTTTAAAAAAAGGACAATTACCTTTCCAAGAATCCAGCGCCATCCTCACTTGGGCCGGTTCTTCACTGGTCTTTGGGTCACCACGATGGCATGTTTATTAAGGGAAGCCGGCTCTGACTACTTGCGGCTTTACAGCCGACTTCCCACTACGCATTGAGAATGGTCCCCCAGCCTTCTGGGACCTGTGATGTGTCCCAGATGGTTGCGGTCAGTGAGAGGGTGGGGAGAACTTCTGCATTGAGGGGGTTGGAGTGCAAGTGGGAGCAAGCACCTGCTAAAAACTGACCCAAAAAAAGCACCTACTAAAACTGACCCATAAAAAAAAAAAAAAGAGGAGAGGAAGGGGGGAGGAGGTGTAGGGTGAAGTTTTACTTTAAGTACAAGGGCAAGAGTCACTTAGCCTGACAATATTCCCTGAAATGAGTTGACGCTTATCAGAACTCCACCCCTTAACATTTGTTTGAAAATAATCAGATTTGTCTAGGCCAAAGACATGGCTAACTGTTCCCAAACTGGATTCAGGTTTGATGTCCCAATTTTTTGTTGCTATCTCCATCAAACTGTATATACATGTGTAGACTGGAGATTTTTCTTCAACTATCTATAATCTGATCTGTACACATCTACTTTGATGACCAAATCTGAAAGGTTTGACTCTTGGCAACATTTGAATAATGTGTGCTAGGGATAATGGTAGCAAGCATATGAGAGCCATCAATGGGCATGGCCTTTCTACAACTGCATCGACTTATCTTGGCGGTATCAGTTGGCTCTGAAAGTTGGCATTACCCCCACCAGTGGCCCCTGCAAGGGTCAGTGGCAGCAATCATTCAAGAGCCATCAACAGACATGCCCTTTTTACAACTGCATCAACTTGTCTTGTCTGTTCTAAATCCAAGTGGATATCATATGGCTTAGAAAGTTTGTGTTACCCCCAGTAGTACGCCTACAAGGGTCAGTGGTAGCAATCATACGAGATCCATGAGCAGACATGGGCTTTCTACAATTGCAACAACTTGTCTTGGCTGTTTTGAATCCAACTGGGTTTCACTTGGCTTTAAAAGTTTGTAGTACCTCTTCCAGTGTCCAGTTATCATCATTGTGAGCATACATGTACGTATGTAGGCTCATTAGGCTGTGTAAATCTTCCAAAGCAGAAGTTAAAACACATTACAATGACACACAATAGATTAATAAAGAGACTCTTGATTTCTGCAATTCCCTCATGCTAAGGTGTCCCTGCCACCCAATGTAGCCGGCTACTCGGTAATAACTTCAGTTCTTTATTGGCTGCATGGCAGGATACAGCAGTAACATGCTAACGTGTTTCAGCTGAAGCCTTACTTATAACATGCTATTAGTAAGGCTTCAGCCAAAACGCATTAGCATGTTACTGCTTTATCCTGACATGTAGCCAACAAGAATTGAAGCAATGAATGTTACTGAGTAGCCAGATTCATTGTATTAGAGGATTATTGTTACATTCCAAAGGCATTTGGGTCAGAGCATGGGCTTCCAGTCTTCCAGGTAATTTGCAGTAGCGCATGTTTTCTTTGTTGAACTGTGCCCCAGCTACCCAAGTTCTGTTGGGCCCTTGTCTATAGATCAGTATTATCAATTTATCTTGGCTGATCTTGGCTGATCTAAATCCAATTGGGTATCAGTTGGCTTTGAAAGTTGGCATTATCCCTTCCAGTGCCCAGTTATCATAATAGTGAGTAAAGTACGTATGTGTAAATCCACCAAAAACAGAAGTTACCTAGACACAATACCTAGACACAAAGTAGGATCATAAAGGGGCTCCTAATTTATGAGGTTCCCTCAGGCTTTTCTCCATCAGGTGTCCCAGTCACCCAAGTTCTGTTGGGCCCTTGTTTTTAGATCAATATATTAACTTATCTAGGCTGTGTCTAAAGCCAATTGGCAATCAGTTGGTTTTGAAAGTTGACATTACCCCTTCTACAAATTAGGATCATAAAGAGACTCCTGATTTCTGCAGTTCCCCCATGATTTTCCCTCTCATGAGCCCCAGCCACCCAAGTTCTGTCGGGCCCCTGTCTATAGATTAGTATATCAACTTATCTTGGCTGATCTAAATTCAATTGGGCATCAGTTGGCTTTGAAAGTGCCATTACCCCTTTCAGTGCCCAGTTATCAACATAGTAGGAATACATGTAAAGTACGTATGTGTATATCCACCAAAACAGAAGTTAAGACACCATATAAAAACACAAAGTAGGATCATAAAAGGGCTCCTAATTTATGAGGGTCCCTCAGGCTTTCCTCCCTCAGGTGTCCCTGCCACCCAAGTACTCTTGGGCCCTTGTCTATAGATCAATATATCAACTCGTCTTGGTTGTTCTAAATCCAATTGGGTATCATTTGGTTTTAAAAGATGGCCTTACCCCCTCCACAAATTTGGATCATGAAAAGACTCACGATTTTTGCAACTTCCCCATGCTTTTCCCTCTCATGCGTCCCAGCCACTCAAGTTCTGTTGGGCCCCTGTCTATAAGTCAATATATTAACTTAGCTTGGCTATTCTAAATCCAGTTGGGTATCATTTGGTTTTGAAAGATGGCCTTACCCCTTCCACAAATTTGGATCATCAAAAGACTCACGATTTCTGCAACATCCCCATGCTTTTTCCTCTCATGCGTCCCAGCCACCCAAGTTCTGTTGGGCCCCTGTCTCTAGGTCAATATATCAACTCATCTTGGCTGTTCTAAATCCAGTTGGCTATCATTTGGTTTTGAAAGATGGCATTACCCCCTCCACAAATTTGGATCATAAAAAGACTCACAATTTCTGCAACTTCTCCATGCCTTTCCCTCAAATGCGTCCCAGCCACTCAAGTTCTGTTGGGCCCCTGTCTATAGGTCAATATATCAACTCATCTTGGCTATTCTAAATCCAGTTGGGTATCATTTAGTTTTAAAAGATGGCCTTACCCCTTCCACAAATTTGGATCATGAAAAGACTCACGATTTTTGCAACTTCCCCATGCTTTTTCCTCTCATGCATCCCAGCCACCCAAGTTCTGTTGGGCCCCTGTCTATAGGTCAATATATCAACTCATCTTGGCTGTTCTAAATCCAGTTGGGTATCATTTGGTTTTGAAAGATGGCATTACCCTCTCCACAAATTTGGATCATAAAAAGACTCACAATTTCTGCAACTTCCCCATGTTTTTTCCTCTCATGCGTCCCAGCCACCCAAGGTCAATATATAAATTTATCTTGGCTGTTCTAAATCCAGTTAGGTATCAGTTGGCTTTGAAGGTTGGCATTTGCCCCTCCGGTGTACACTTATCATCATAATGGGCCTACATGTACAGCATGTATGTGTAAATTCACCAAAACAGAAGTTAAAACACAATATGAAGACACAAAGTAGGATCATAAAGAGGCTCCTATTGTTGGAGGTTCCCTCAGGCTTTCCTCCCTCAGGTGTCCCAGCCACCCAAGTTCTGTTGGGCCCTTGTCTATAGATCATTATATCTGGCAGTAACTGCCTCACTGCCTCAGTAAATAAAACAATTATTTTTGACAACTCGCATTAATGTACATCAATAGACTCATTTTTGAACACTGTGACTCGTATGCAGAACATCAATAAGGTCTTATCTGTGTCTTTAGGGAAAAAGAGGAAACAGAGGAAGAATTCAATAAGCTGTCCTTTTTTTTTTTTTTTTTTTTTTCAGCCTATTGATCTTGTTTTCCTATAAAACTCAACAGACAGCACATTGTTAAATTATAAATTAAATGTTACTTTGTGCTGCGAGTGTATTTGTACAAAGATCATTGGGAGGGACACTGATCGCCTTTTTAAAAGTGAACCGCTCAGGGAATGCTATTCATTGCTCCCAACTTGCTGCGTCAAAAGTCTTGTTTATCTCTGCTTAACCCCTTCTGGCTGCGGAATGCACTTTAAGAAGTTTGCAATGAAAGTTTTAGCAGCTACTGCTGTTGGGGTTTACTTCAGGCGTATGATGGAAAACAGAAGGCCCTCGCTCGGGGCAGCATTTTAATATAAGGTTATATATATATGCTGAGCACCCTTTAAGTGGCGTTCAAAGTGTATCTACAGCAACGTTTTGGATTGAGTGAGGAAGGGTTGAAAGGTTAAGTGAAGAGTGATAAGAACCCATGTCTACTTTTATTGCTAGAACATGCATGACTGAGGTTGCTGGATTGGATTCATCAATGAATCATGGTTGAGGAAGGTCGATCATACATTCTTACAGGGTGTAGAGGCTCCGGTACAGGGCACCTAAAGGGAAGAAACAACCCAGAGTGGTGCACACCATCAGGACCCGACAGTCACTGTAGTAGAAGCAGCCTCAACCTCTCTCCCTCTAGAACAAACCCTGACATGTTTCGTCACACATGAACAAACCCTGACACGTTTCGTTACACCTATGGGGCTTGGTCATGATTTAACGATTGGAAGGCGTGGCCTGGATGGAGGCTGGCTGAGGCTGCTTCTTCTATAGTGACTGTTGGGTCCTGATGGTATGCGACACTAGGGGTGGTTGCTTTCCTTTATACTGCATGTATTGAACCAGGATGGGCTCCACCAGCCTGCACCCTCAGCGTGAGTCACCAGATTGGGACACACAGGTACCTCGTTCGGCACCCCTAGTTTTTTCAGTGTGGGTTCACAGACCTAACTAAGGGACCCAAAGTTTGAAAGCCACATACAGAAAGGGCCAATAAGAGCCCCGTACCAAAAAACTGAGAGTGCAAAGTCTATTTGGTGACAAATTCTGTATTAAACAACCAATGTGTTTCAGAGGTTTTTTACCTCTGTTCTCTCCTCCTATCAGCATGCTCATTATAAGATCATGAGTCTTTTATGGTTAAAGAAAGTAGTAGTGGTAGTGGTATTTCTATCTTAAATTATTGATGTTGATGTAAATGATCTGGTTATCGGGCAGGCAGCTTTTACACCCCATTGGCTCTCAATGGTCTCCTTGGCATGTAGTTTAATGTACTGTAACAAAAATGGAAACTGAAGCACCACACCATTGCTAAGAGGTCCATACACAACTTTATTCCAATAAAAGTCAGGGGGGCAACCCAAAAAGTAGTCAACATATTTTGCGGGTCCAAGAGCATCCCTTCATCAGGTCTTGATTGAAGGCCTAGAAGTGAACTGGACCTTGAATAAAAACTTAATTAAAGTTGTATCTGGACCTCTTAGCAGTGTCATGGTGCTTCAATTTCCATTTTGTCTTTTATATTTGGAGTTTGGCTTTAGAATAAACTGTATCAGGTAACACGTCGCTACCACCCTCCATATCCTAAACTGAAATGAAAATTCAACCCAGAAGATTTGACTTGTCAATGTCTAGACCCATTTTTTTCAACCTTTTCAGAACAGTGGATCCCTTGAAATAAAATCCTGGTCTTAGGGTACCCCTGCTAAAAATGACTATATCTACCACTCTCATGATACATTAGTGTAAAGGTCGGTGGGGGTGAATGCTCCTTACATTTGTGGACATTGGGAAGAGTTACCCCCCTTAAAGATAGCTAAAAAGACCAATGGTGTCAGTGGGAACTTATCTGAGATGCATATATTGCTCATTGCTCAAGGAACCCCTAGAAACCTCTGGAGGAACCTTAGGATTCTATGGAACCCTGGTTGAGAAACCTTGCTAAAGCATCTATGAACTTGACTTTCTTGGCAAAATGACTGTCTACAACTCATGATACATTATTGTGATGGTCAATGGGAAGAATGCTTCTTACACTTGTGGTCATTGGGAAGAATTATCCCCTTACAGATAGCTAAAAATATTAATGGTGTCAGTGGGAACTTATCTGAGAAGCATATATTGCTTATTTCTCAAGGAACCCCTAGAAACCTCTGGAGGAACCCTAGGATTCCATGGAACCCTGGTTGAGAAACCTTGCTAAAGCATCTATGAACTTGACTTTCTTGGCAAAATGACTGTCTACAACTCATGATACATTATTGTGATGGTCAATGGGAAGAATGCTTCTTACACTTGTGGTCATTGGGAAGAATTACCCCTTTACAGATAGCTAAAAATATTAATGGTGTCAGTGGGAACTTATCGGAGAAGCATATATTGCTTATTTCTCAAGGAACCCCTGGAAACCTCTGGAGGAACCCTAAGGTTCCATGGAACCCTGGTTGAGAACCCCTGGTCTAGACTCTCACAAAACTGGGTATTTTAAAAAGATCATACAATATGGATATCAGTGTAATTAAAATAAATGTTACATAATTGTAATCTGTATCTACCCTGTTTCCCCGAAAATAAGACCTAGCGTGATTATCAGTGATGGCTGCAATATAAGCCCTACCCCCCAAATAAGCCCTACCCTGTTTCCCTGAAAATAAGACCTACAAGGCTTATTTGGGGGGTGGGGCTTATATTGCAGCCATCACCGACAATCACGCTAGGTCTTATTTTCGGGGAAACAGGGTAGGATCATGTGAAACTACATATATTATAATAAATGCATACGTCTAGTTTTTGGATCCCACCTTCTCTACATCATTTCTGATGAATTTGTTCTTTACCCAGTAAAAGTATGTTGACACTTTCCTTTTTTGGCTTTTCTTTGATATGATAACACCATTTCCAATCCTTTTACCCAAAACTCTAAGGATCTGTACATTAGGAAGTTGTCTTTGCAGCACCCACTATAAGATCCAGTGGTTAACCCAAATTATATACCATAGTCAGCCGCACAGTGTAGAAGTGACATTTGAAAAGTTACCCAGATGGTTGAATTGTGGTCCAAACCCGAAACCAGAATTTCAGATTCCTGCCAACGCACACCGTGATCTGTATCTAAATATGACTTAAAGGAAATGTCCACTTTCCAGTTCAATAATGAAAAAATATCAGATCATGCATATGTACCACTGGATTTCAGAATCACTCTTATTTCTTCTGATACTGTTGGTATACCTGCTAGAAGCTACTGATATTTTTCTATATAAAGAAAGCCACTGTGGTGGAATATTGGTCAGGAAGCGTCAAGGGCTAAAATCGATCACCTAAATCTAAAGCCAAAATCTTTTATTTTTAACGTTGAATTGAGTATTAAAAGGTTTGAACCCCTTGTTTTTTTTCCCGGAATATTTCCACTTTTATTTGTTCTGGTGACCACTATAACTGGGACAAGAAGTCATAAAAATCAAAAAAAATTGAGTTGTTGCCAGAACAAGGGTAGAGAGGAAATCTTTTAATGGGAAAAAAGTCATCCTTGCCCCTAATACAGGTGGTTAGACACTATAGTTGGCTTCTGTGTTCTTCACCTTTAGCAGCCCCCTTTCTCATGAGGCAAGCAGGCCTACCGGTACTCGGTTGCCCCCAGGACTTATACACACTGCTGTTGTGCCTGGCCACCACACCGGGACAGGCGTAAACTGAGCAAAGCGAACAGGAACTTGCAGTTGGGAGAGTGGTTCAATGACAGTCCAGGTACAAGGCAGGCAAAGCCCAGGATAGTCAGGGTCAGATCTGTAGTCAAAAGGCAGGCAGAGTTCAGAGAATAGTCAATATCTGATCCGAGGTCATCAACGAAGAAATGCAATCTAGCAGAGCAGGGCAGACAAACAGGTAGCCTGGAACATGTTTGCAAATGCTATCACAAGCATGAGACTGCAGGCATGGCTGGCTTAAATCAGGTTGGGTCTCCACCCAGAGACTGACCACATCAATCACCTTTCAGGTGGACAGGCAGTGAGGGGAAATGCATTATAGCCAAAACCAAGATGCTGGAATCAGCAGCTATGATGGAGCAGAAGAACACACGCTCCTAACAAAAAACTTGTCCTAGTGATTTCTACTATTGGGGAAACCTCTCCTCATTTTGTTGTGATTTTCATCCACATCCTGTTGTGTCTCCAGGACGGGAAGCAAGGAAAAATCTCCTCAATGGGACACAGACAGGAAAAACACAGGACTGTATCTTACACACACTGAGCTTATTATAACAGTCCTTTAGCAGGGATGTTAATTGCAGTTTTTGCTTTACTGTTCGCCACTAAAGTACTAATGCCCCGTACACACGAGCGGATTTTCAGTCGGGAAAATCTTGGATGTTTTTTCCGACGGAATTCCGCTCAAGCTTGGCTTGCATACACATGGTCACAAAAAAGTTCGCTCAACTTTTGACCGTCAAGAACACGGTAACGTACAACACTATGACGAGCCGAGAGAAGTTCAATGCTTCCGAGCATGCGTCAAATTTTTTCTGAGCATGCGTATAAATTTTGCGCGTCGGAATTGGTACAGGCGATCGGAATTTCCGATCAAAACCTTTTTCCGACCGAAAAATTGAGAACCTGCTCTCAATATTTTGCTGGCTGGAATACCACCAGCAAAAGTACAATGGAGCATACACACGGTCGCATTTTCCGAACAGAAGCTCACATCAGACTTTTGCTTGTGGAATTTCCGATCGTGTGTATGCGGCATTACTGTATAAATGGGTATCGAAAATAAAAGAGCCAAACTACGAGCCTGCATTCACGCCTGAGCGTCTCTTTTTTATTGGCGCTTTGTCACGCATTTTTATACGCCTTTAGTCCAGCGTTTTCCAAGCGTTTTGGAGCTTTGGCATTTTTGTATTAAACAATAGAGAAAACTATCATCCATTATTTGTTGCTATGTGTTTCTGCTTTCAGTTGCTTAAAAAATGTAGCTACAAAAGTAGCTCCAAAACTTTTTTTGAGCTTCAGCCTTTTGGCTACAGGGGTTTTGGAGTGGAGATGTGAACCACCATAGGGAAGAATTGATTTTTTTTTTCTCCCTGAGTGATTTGGAGCTTCAAGCTACCCAGATGTGAATAGAGCCCGAAGCATCAATCAAGCACAATAGCCACATCAACAATCTAAAATTAAATGTTGCATCGATAACCTAAATGTGCACTTACGTGATTAGATTTTCCATTTACAAAAATAACATTTTTTTCCCTTCCTAAATGGCTTCTATCCATCTTTTTATATATGACTAGACGGCCTGGTTCACACTATTGCGGGTTTGCAGCCTGCACTTGTGCGGGCGCGGCAGCCGGTTCATTTGAATGCACAGCCGTGAACGTGTTTCACGCAGGAAAAAGGCTCCTGCAGTATTTTAAAAAAATGCAGCGGTGGGAAAATCACATGGTGCTTTTGCACCAATGCGATTTCCCTGCAGTTCCTGCACCTGCAAATGCATTGAGTTTTTAGATGTGTGGGGGTGCCATGAACCACTTCAGCCCGAAAGGACTTACCCACTTCCTGACCAGGTCATTTTTTGCATCAATCATAGCCGAGACTGAAACTCATGGATTTTCAGACAGATTCAAATTAGAAAGGCTTCAATATTTTTGTAATCTACCAAGAGAAATGGCAAGGAGCTGATTGGACAATATCGTCTGGCGTCACGTGTATCCGAATTAATGAATGGAACGAAATTCAGATCCAGTCGGAATCCAAATTATCGACCGAATTTGAAAATAGTATTCATTTTGCCATGGGCATGAACTACTATCGCATCATCCTCATCCGAATGAAACAAATGTATTCGTTAATTTAGTTATAATGTTTTTTTTTCCCGGATTCATTGACATTTGTTACCGAATCTCCGACAATTCTAATTTTTGGTCTGAAAAACAAATGCATTTGTTAATTTAGTTATAACTTTTTTTTTACAGTTTCATTGACATTTGTTACCGAATCTCCGAAAATTAAAATTTTTGGTCAGAAAAAGAAATGCATTCATTAATTTAGTTATAACTTTTTTTTTCCCGCATTTATTGACATTTGTTACCAAATCTCTGAAAATTTAAATTTTTGGTCTGAAAAACAAATGCATTTGTTAATTTAGTTATAACTTTTTTTTCCGGATTCATTGACATGTGTTACCGAATCTCCGAAAATTTAAATTTTTGATGCATTCCTTAATTCAGTTATAACTATTTTTTTCCCGGTTTCATTGACATTTGTTACCGAATCTCCAAAAATTCAAATTTTTGGTCTGAAAAACAGATGCATTTGTTAATTTAGTTATAACTTTTTTTTCCGGTTTCATTGACATTTGTTACCAAATCTCCGAAAATTAAAATTTTTGGTCTAAAAAACAAATGTATTAGTTAATTTAGTTATAACTTTTTTTTCCCCCGGATTCATTGACATTTGTTACCAAATCTCCGAAAATTAAAATTTTTGATGCATTCCTTAATTTAGTTATAACTATTTTGTTCCCGGATTCATTGACATTTGTTACCGAACCTCCGAAAATTTAAATTTTTGGTCTGAAAAACAAATGCATTCCTTAATTTAGTTATAACTTTTTTTTTACCAGATTCATTGACATTTGTTACCGAATCTCCGAAAATTCAAATTTTTGGTCTGAAAAACAAATGCATTTGTTAATTTAGTTATAACTTTTTTTTTCCGGTTTCATTGACATTTGTTACCAAATCTCCGAAAATTCAATTTTTTTGTCTGAAAAATTACAAATAACTAATCGTAACGAAACGAAACACACATGTCTATATAGATGACCATGGCTTTTTTTTTTTACGGTTTCATTGACATTTGTTACTGAATCTCCGAAAATTTAAATTTTTGGTTAGAAAAAGAAATGCATTCGTTAATTTAGTTATAATTTTTTTTTCCGGTTTCATTGACATTTGTTACCGAATCTCCGAAAATTCTAATTTTTGGTCTGAAAAGTTACTAATCGTAACAAAACGAAACACACATGTCTATATAGATGACCATGGCTTTTTGTTTTCGGTTTCATTGACATTTGTTACCGAACCTCCAAAAATTCGAATTTTCGGTCTGAAAAACGAATCGTGACGAAACGAAACACACATGAGAAATGTGTGTTTCGTTTCGTCATGATTCGTTTTTCAGACCGAAAATTTGAATTTTGACCATGGCTTTTTTTTCTGGTTTCATTGACATTTGTTACTGAATCTCCGAAAATTCAAATTTTTGTTCTGAAAAACTAATCGTGACGAAACGAAACACACATGTCTATATAGATGACCATGGCTTTTTTTTTTTCCGGTTTCATTGACATTTGTTACCGAATCTCCGAAAATTCAAATTTTTGGTCTGAAAAACTAATCGTGACGAAACACATGTCTATATAGATGACCATGGCTGATGAGATGATGAGGGGTCCAGGACTCGGATCTAGTATCCAAGGGAGGAAAGGGCTACAAAAAAAGAAAAAGACACATCAATCATGGCCGAGACTGAAGCTCGTAGATTTCCGCACCCTACCTACTGAGGATTTTTCTTTGTCCCGGTGGAAGTGAGTTGACATTCATTCCTAGCTCTCTCATCTTCTGGTCTGCTGGAACTGTCTCCTAAACACATTCCTAGACTAAAATGATATTGCCTGGTGTGATTCCTTTCTCTGCAGGAGATAAGATACAACTAGTGTTTGCTACAGAGGTGTCAACAGCCGGGTTTCATGACACATGACGAGTGATAAAGGCTGTGGAAGGGTGCTGATGTGGTCACATTTACTTAATGAGGTCACCAATACAGTTACAGTCCCGCAGATAACCTGTAAATTCAAATAATGCGTAGCAATCAGTGGGGCCTTTCCAGAAGCCGCGTCTCCCCCCACCGGGGCCCCGTCAATCACATTTAAAGCACCCAAACAAAAACAATCAAAGCCATTCCCTTCCGATGGGCAACACTCATTCTCTTCACAGTTGCCAGGGGTCTCGTAAACTATGAAAAACCAGTAGGATATCGCGTTTACTCATTACGCTGCTGTCATTTACCAGCAAAAACTTTTCACTTGTCAGAAGATGACATGTACGCTATTGGATTTTTTTTGCAACGTGTGATCGGGTTGGCAGACCTTTAATATTTCGAGCCGTCGAGACGGATAATGAAAGTGGCACATACCAGCCGGTACAAATGCTCCCCTTTTTTTTTTTTATTATATCTTTTATTTTGTTTCTATTTAAAGTGTAGCTAAAGCATCATTAGAAAGTCCATTTGATAGTACTTTATAAAATGCTTTTAAACTTAATTTTTTTTTTTTTTATGTGGCGCTCACCCCCCTTATACACACGAGCGGAATTTCTGACAGAAAAAGTCAGACGGGAGCTTTTCATCGTATATTCCGATCGTGTGTATACGTCGAAAAATTCTGACGGACCTAGAAAGAGAACATGTTCTAAATTTTTCCTGTCGGGAAAACCGATCGTCTGTATGCTGTTCCGACGCACCAAAAACGGCGCATGCTCTGACGCAAGTACGAGACGGAAGCTAATGGCTACTGGCTATTGAACTTCCTTTTTCTAGTCCCGTCGTACGTGTTGTACGTCACCGCGTTCTTGACGGTCGGACTTGGGTGTGACCGTGTGTATGCAAGACAGCTTGAGCGGAATTCCGTCGGAAATTCCGTCGGAGAAACCTTTGGAGTTTATTCAGACGGAAAAATCGCATTAGGGGTCGCTGATTTGCCCCAGTTTGCCCCCGATTATGTGCAACAGCAGCAGCAAAGCACACAGCAACATCCTCTCTTCTGGCTCAATGAATAGTCCAGGGAAGGGGCCTTCAACTTTCTGAACAAAGGGCCAGTTTACTGTCCTTCAGATTTTGAGGGGGCCGGACTGTGGTCAGTGTGTGTAGAAAAAGCCCTGGCATCAATGAGAGTAAAGAATGCCCCATCATTGGTATTACTGGGAGAAATATTGCCCCATCATTGGTGTCAGTGGGAAGAATAGTGCCCTATTTTTGGTATCAGGTGAAGGTATAGTGTCCCATCATTGGTGTCAGTGCAAAGAATCGGGCCCTGCAGTTGGTGTCAGTGGGAGGAATAGCACCCTATTGTTGTTATTATGGGGGAGGAATAGTGCCCCATCACTGGTGTCAGTGGGAAGAATAGTGCCTCATCATTGGTATCAGTGGGAAGAATAGTGCTCTATTTTTGATATCAGGTGAAGGTATAGTGTCCCATAATTGTTGTCAAGGCAAAGAATAGGGCCCTGCAGTTGGTGTCAGTGGGAGGAATAGTCCCCTATTGTTGGGGAGAGTGGTAGGAATAGTGTCCCATCATTGGTGTCAGTGGGAAGAATAGTCTCCTATTGTTGGGGAGAGTAGTAGGAATAGTGTCCCATCATTGGTGTCAGTGCAAAAAATAGGGCCCTGCAGTTGGTGTCAGTGGGAATAATAGTGTCCCATCATTGGTGTCAGTGCAAAGAATAGGGCCCTGCAGTTGGTATCAGTGGGAGGAATAGTGTCCCATCATTGGTGTCAGTGCAAAGAATAGGGCCCTGCAGTTGGTGTCAGTGGGAGGAATAGTGCCCCATCATTGGTGTCAGTGCAAAGAATAGGGCCCTGCAGTTGGTGTCAGTGGGAGGAATAGTGTCCCATCATTGGTGTCAGTGGGAAGAATAGTCCCCTATTGTTGGGGAGAGTGGTAGGAATAGTGCCCTACTGTTGGTATCAGTAACAGGAATTATGCCTCATTGTTGGTGTAGAAGTAATAGTGCCTCGTATCAGTGGGAGGAATAGTGTCCCAGGGGCCTGAATAAGGCAAGCAAAGGGGCAGTCTGGAGACAACTTGTCTAGAGGTTGCCTTATGTTGTATTTTGTTATTATTTTACTATAGTTTCCAGCACATGCACAATGAAACAATCGTTTTCTTCTCTCGTGAGATCAATGTTTGCAGTGCAGATACTACTCAATATATTGAGTCACATACCATTCAGTCTTCTCATTGGTGCAAGGTACTGAATAATTCCTCCTACGAAGTTATGCTTTGACTGGGTGTGACCATTGGTGGTGGGATTGTGCTGCTAAATTAGCTCCTGATCGCCATCAATTAATCACTAGTAAATATTGATCACTACACAAAGGAAACAATGGAGTGTAGCATGTGGAAGTGACTGTCCGCTAATGATTGCCGGATGCTCCAGTCCCTACCACATGTACCTCTACGTACAGCGATTACTAGTAATTAATCTCAGGTGATTTTGTAGCATGAACGTACTACCAAAAATTGTCAGCCTTATGGCACAACACTACCAAACTGTTATTTAAGTCCAACTTTAGCCAACATTGTATTTTTTGTTTGTTTTAGAAAGAGTGGGGAAGGGGTAGAAGTCTTGATCAGCTTGTAAAAGAAGTTTTGTGACTAGAATGGGTGCCAGGAGTACAGGTCCCCATCCCCCCTCCTGTCCGGCTAGAACATTGTCCTTCCTGCTGAGGTGGAACCCTCCACCATATTGACATAGCTCCCAACTGTCCCTGATTTCGAGGGACTGTCCTTCATTTGGAGCAATATCCCTTTGTCCCTCGTTCCTCCTCATTTGTCCCTCATTTTGGTCTGATCCATATAGTTGTATATAAAATGCTCTTTTTATCTATCAAAAAGTGTTTCCCAGTGCTAAACCTTTCATCTTATTTCTAAATTTGTAAATTCCAACAGCCAATATAAAGGAATAGTAGTGGTAAAAAAAAGTACTTGTGGGTTTAACCAATCTTGTTTTTTTTTACAATTCTCCTTTAAGAGGGCGTGGCCAGGGGTGTGTCCTATGCCTGCATACCTTTGCTGATAGGTGTCCCTCATTCCCATATCAAAATGTTGGGAGGTGTGTATTGTGGCCCACTCTATGCCAGATGCCTCCACACAAAATTCCCAGTCGTTTTATATCCAAAGGAAGGAATGTCCATACATATGAGTAGAATTGCTGCATTTTTTCTAGTGGAATTCAGAAAATGTCAAAACAGTCTCATCACATCGACTTACATTCGGCATTACACATCACTTGACATTACACAGTCATTTACATTTAGTGGACGGTCCGCAGTAGTCACATGTGAAAGCATATGCAGCCTCTTGGCAGCCATCTCCCTCCTTCCACCCGGGGTCATTAGTACTCACAGGACTGTGTTCTCTGTAGTGACCTTCTCGCTAGATACGCCTCTCCCTGGACCCTCCAGGGAAGCAGCCTCACCCAGGGGACTCTTGGCCAGGCCTAAAAGGATCCACCCTAGTCCCCACCTCCATAAAAGACAGAAAGTCTACAGCTGACTCTTCTTGGGTACAGGTCAACTCCATCCCAGCCTCCTGCCCTGTCCAGGGCCCACACATCCTGGTTACATCTGCGTTGATGTGTGGTGTTTTGGCACCCCCATGCCCCAAGTGTGTAAAGGGCCCCTCCCAACGTGGTTGACTCACCCATGACATCAATGCAGAAAGGTTCTAACTGAAAGGAGCCTAGCACCTGATGACACTGTCTACTGCAAGCAAACACTATTCTGGTACAGAGCCACCTAGTAGCAAAGTATCTAACTGCATCTGCTTTACTTCCTGTGTGGTCACTGCTACAGGAAATAAGGAAAAATCACAGACAGCTCTTGACTCACTTTGACCTAACCTGTGGTCCAAGAGCGTGCCAAATGAAAAAAATCCTCAGGAGTCCAAAGTCTTTATTGCTCAATTGGTTACAACAAGCAGGGCAAAAGACAGCCAACGCATTTCCAGGGCCAGGCCATCCCTATTCATTAGGGCTGGGTGAAATGGCAGAATGTTATTGGTGGAGGATGCAAGGGCAAGCAATAAAAAACCTGACAAGGGTTCTAATTTATATTTGAAAAAGTGGTAAAAACCATAAAACGTACCCAGATAATATGAGTCTCACCTACCAGATTCCAGCTTTATTTTGGAAGCCATGATCTTTTAGTGCAGATCAACAAAGAGGCTTTTGAAGGAAGTTTGAGATGCCCTCACCCAGCCCAATGCTCCACTGACCACGCCCCCCTGAGCCCCAGCGGGAAGCCTACCCCAGTCTTGCTTTAAGCAACACTACAAGTTCTCAAAGAGGGTCCTGAAGTCATCAATAATGTATTGCAGTCCTCGGGTTCTGGGTCCAATTGCAGGAACTTTCTCCATTGGCAATTTGTCTTACCAAAATTGACCAAAATTGTTACAAAATTGGCTATAGTGTTTCGTATGCGTATAGGTGTGGAATGTTAGCTCCTCCATGGCCGGGGACTGTTGTGTAATTTTTTTTTGGTGTTATCGATGATCCTGGCACTATATAAATGGGCATAAAAAATGGACAGGATCTGGTCCTTATCCGGCAGCACAGACAGTTAATGTCAGTGGTGATGTATTATGCCAGGTGGGTTTGTGTTGTATGTAACGGGCCGTGTTTATTTTACATGTGAAGTCTTGACTGTTTTCATTCAGCAGGTTTTGGCATTAGCTAATCGGCATTCTTGTCGGGTCCGAACTTAGAAACTTTGCAACGTACAGCAGACTTTTCACACTCTCTGTCCGTACGTTATGTTTTTTTCAATCAGCGGCTTTTGTAAAAAAGATGACATAATAGGAAATTCTTCGATGCAAGGGTATAGAAGAACAATTTTCATCCTCAAGCTTAGAAAAGGGTCACCACCCCCCCCCCCCCACCCCACCTTCATTAATAGGTTTAAAGAAAAACTCCAATTCAACTCGTACCTCGCCTCCTTTTTCAAGCAAAAACTTGTACCTCTTACTACTCGTCTCCCTCATCCTCCTCTCTCTCCCTTACTCCTCTCCCCCACTCTCTCTCTCTGTCCCTTACTCCCCATTTCCTTTACTACTCGCCTCCCTCATACTCCTCTCTCTCCCTTACTCCACTCCCCCCCCCCCCACCACCCTCTCTGTCTCTTACTCCCCATTTCCCTTACTTCTCATCTCCCTCAACCTCTTTTCTCTTTCTTATTCCTCCCCCCACACCCCCACCCTCTGAATGAATGAATGAATGAATGATTTGTATAGCGCTGCAACTGCGAACTGAATCGCCTCGAGGCGCTTGACTGCTCATGTTGGGATGCCATGTATTAGAAGAGGTGGGTCTTGAGTTTTTTCCTGAAGGCCTGATGGTTTTCTTCCATGCGGATGTTGTTTGGTAGAGCATTCCATAGCCGGGGTCCCTGTACTGCGAATCTTCGTTCTCCCTTCGATTTGTAGCGGGCTTTGGGGATGAGAAGGCGATTTTGGTTTGTTGATCGAAGTCTGCGATTCGGTATGTATTTTTCTATTTTCTCACAAAGGTATTGAGGCGCATTTCCTTGTGTACATTTGTGGGTGAGGCAGAGGGTCTTGAATGTGATCCTGTCTTTTACCTTGAGCCAATGGAGCATCCTTAGGGATGGGGAGATGGATTCCCAGGGTTTCTTTCCGGTGACTATTCTTGCTGCTGTGTTTTGGACAATTTGAAGGCGCGCAATCTGGTAATCCGGTAATCCTATGTAGAGTGAGTTTGCGTAGTCGAGCCGTGAATTGATGATCGTTCCTACTACTACCGCTTTTTCCTTTTCCGGGATGAAGGGGATGAGTCTGCGTAGCAGGCGGAGGAGATGATGGGATCCGCTGATTACGGATCCTATTTGTGCCTCCATTGTCATCTCTGAATCAAAGATTACTCCGAGGCTTTTGGCTTTGTTGCTTGGAAGGATGGTCTGTCCCAAGATGGTTGGTGGTGTCCAAGGGGTCTTCGTCTTTTTCCTTGAGTTTGCGTCGAGGAGCAGTAATTCTGTTTTTGATCCATTTAGTTTGAGGGAGCTAGTGGTCATCCAGTCATCTATCAATGTGAGACATTTTCCTAGTTCCTGGTATTGGTCTTTTTGTCCGGTGATCCGGAAGTACAGTTGAGTGTCGTCCGCGTATGAGTGGAAGCACAGATCCAATTTGCTAATAATTTTGAAGAGTGGTCGGATGTAAATGTTGAACAGTACTGGTGACAATGGTGATCCTTGAGGGACTCCATAGGTGATTGCCCGAGTTTCCGAAGTGAAGGCTCCTAGTTTCACTGTTTGTGACCGGTTTCCTAAGAAGGAAGCGAACCATGGCAGATCTCCATCTGTAACTCCTGCCACTTCCTTGAGGCGGCTGAGAAGCATGTTGTGGTCCACTGTGTCTCCGTCCCTTACTCCCCATTTCCCTTATTACTCACCTCCCTCATCCTCCTCTCTCTCCCTTACTTCTCTCCCCCACTCTCTCTCTGCCCCTTACTCCTCATTTCCCTTACTACCTATCTCCCTCATCCTCCTCTCTCTCCCTTACTTCTCTCCCCCACTCTCTCTCTGCCCCTTACTCCTCATTTCCCTTACTACCTGTCTCCCTCATCCTCCTCTCTCTCCCTTACTCCTCTCCCCCCCCCCCACCACCCTCTCTGTCCCTTACTCCCCATTTCCTTTACTACTCGCCTCCCTCATCCTCCTCTCTCACCCTTACTCCTCTCACCACCCTCTCTGTCTCTTACTCCCCATTTCCCTTACTACTCGTCTCCCTCAACCTCGTCTCTCTTTCTTACTCCTTCCCCCCCACACCCCCACCCTTGCCCCATCCCTTACTCCCCATTTCCCTTATTACTCACCTCCCTCATCCTCCTCTCTCTCCCTTACTTCTCTCCCCCACTCTCTCTCTCTCTGCCCCTTACTCCTCATTTCCCTTACTTCCTGTCTCACTCATCCTCCACTCTCTCACTTACTCCTCCCCCCACCACTACCCTCTCTCCATCCCTTACTCCCCATTTCCTTTACTAGTCATCTCTCTCATCCTCCTCTCTCCCCCTTACTCCTCTCTCCCCACCCTCTCTCTGTCCCTTACTCCCCATTTCCCTTATTACTCGCCTCCCTCATCCTCCCCTCTCTCCCTTACTCCTCTCCCCCCACCCTCTCTTTGTCCCTTACTCCCCATTTCCCTTACTACTCGCCTCCCTCATCCTCCTCTCTCTCCCTTACTCCTCTCCCCCCCACCCTCTCTGTGTCCCTTGCTCCCTATTTTCTATTTACTACCTGTCTCCCTCATCCTCCTCTCTCTCCCTTACTTCTCTCCCCCACTCTCTTTTAAAAAAACAAGAAAAAAAAACAGCTGTACTCATATCCCATCATCCAGTGCTGTCTCTTCTTTTGCTTCTTCTGATTTTGCAGTAATGAGGACCATTCTCCCCCCCCTCGCCCCCCCTCGCCCCCCCTCGCCCCCCTCATCCCTTGCCCCTCGCCCCCCCTTGCCCCTCGTCCCTCACCCTTCTTGCCCCTCGCCCCTTTGTCCCTCGCCCCTCGCCCCTCACCCCCCCTCACCCCTTGCCCCTCGTCCCTCACCCCCCCTTGCCCCTCACCCCCCTCGCCCCTTGCCCCTCGCCCCCCCTTGCCCCTCGCCCCTCACCCCTCGCCCTTCTTGCCCCTCGCCCCTTGCCCCTCGCCCCTCAACCCTCTCCCCTCTTGCCCCTCGCCCCCTCTTCAGCATCAGAATGAACTCCCATAATTTGGGGAAAAGTGCGGTTTGCAGCGATCCCTCCCTCCTTCCCTTGGCTTCGCGTTCCACCAAATTTGGCGTGGAAATGATATCATCGCCATTGGGCCGTATGACAGACTCTCTGGAAATACCCGGCAGATATTTAAGAACATCTTCCCCGTCCGCCTCCTGCTGTTAGCAATCCCGTCTTGTTGATTTGCCTCCCCGCCTCCGCTCCTGCTGCCAGGGATCGCCGTACACTTGCAGATGGTGGGGGGGAGTCCTCGGAAACAGCTGCATCGCACACGAAGTTCCAAAAATGGATAGTTTTGGTTTCAGCAGCGTGCAGCGCCGCTGCTGCCACCGTCTCTGGCTCCTGTCCCCTGCCGAGAGTTATACAACTGTCGGAGAGGTCAGGCTACTGCTGAGACAGTTCACCTTTTTTTTTTTCTTAGGTATATGTGTTTATTCTCTTGCCCTTGCTATGTCTACATAATAAACATAAGAGCATGTACATGGCCAGTCAAAGGGTGGCAATTATGTTTTATGAGTTTTATGAGTTGCGAAAACGTTTTTTTTTTTTTTTTTGGCGGGGTGGGGGGTGGTGCTTCAATTGGTTTTGTTATCAAACATTACGCTAGATTCATGTTGAGAAATTTTACTTTTTTTTTTAATTACTGATATTTGGAAAGGATAAGAATTATCCAATTCATTAAAATCTATCAATATATACAGGTGCATCTCAAAAAACTTGAATATCATCAAAAAGTTAATTTATTTCAGTGATTCAATTCAAAAAGTGAAACTGGTATATTATACAGTGCCTTGAAAAAAGTATTCACACCCCTTGAAAATTTCCACATTTTGTCATGTTACAACCAAAAACCTAAATGTATTTTATTGGGATTTTATGTGATAGACCAACACAAAGTGGCACGTAATTGTGAAGTGGAACGAAAATGATAAATGGTTTCCAATTTTTTTTTTACAAATAAATATGTGAAAAGTTGGTATTCTGCCCCCCTTTACTCTAACTAAAATCTAGTGGAACCAATTGCCTTCAGAAGTCACCTAAATAGTAAATAGAGTCCACCTGTGTGTAATTTAATCTCAGTATAAATACAGCTGTTCTGTGAAGCCCTCAGAGGTTTGTTGGAGAACCTTAGTGAGCAAACGGCATCACGAAGGCCAAGGAACACACCAGACAGGTCAGGGATAAAGTTGTGGAGAAGTATAAAGCAGGGTTAGGTCATAAAAAAATCTCACAAGCTTTGAACATCTCACGGAGCTCTGTTCAATCCATCATCCAAAAAATGGAAAGAGTATGGCCCAACTGCAAACCTACCAGGACATGGCCGTCCACCTAAACTGACCGGGCCGGGCAAGGAGAGCATTCATCAGAGAAGAGCCAAGAGGTCCATGGTGACTCTGGAGGAGCTGCAGAGATCCACAGCTCAGGTGGGAGAATCTGTCCACAGGACAACTATTAAGCCCCATACACACGGTCGGACAATCCGCGGACCAGGTCCGTCGGACCATGTCCGTCATACTTTGTCTGATGTTGGTTTTGCGTACACACGGTCAGACAAAGTTGTCGGAAAATCCGATCATTCTGAACGCGGTGACGATTGTTGCCTACGACGGGACTACGTAGAGGCTAGTAGCCAATAGCTTTGGTCTTGTAATGTGATATGAGCATGCGTAGCACTTTGTCCGGTCGGACAACCGTACACACGATCGGATTTGGTGTGATCGGACCGTGTTGTCGGCAAATCTTTCCAGCAGGAGATAAGACTTTGTCCGTCGGACAATCCGACGTACACTGTCCGATGGTGCATACACACGGTCTGATTTTTCAACAACATTGTCCGATCGGACAGAATCCATGAGAAAGTCTGACCGTGTGTATGGGGCTTTAGTCGTGTTCTCCACAAATCTGCCCTTTATGGAAGAGTGACAAGTGACATTGGAGAAAGAAAGCCATAAGAAGTCCCGTTTGCAGTTTGTGAGAAGCCATGTGGGGGACACAGCAAACATGTGGAAGACGGTGCTCTGGTCAGATGAGACCAAAACCAAACTTTTTGGTCTAAAAGCAAAACGCTATGCGTGGCGGAAAACTAACACTGCACATCACCCTGAACACACCATCCCCACCGTGAAACATGGTGGTGGCAGCACCATGTTGTGGGGATGATTTTCTTCAGCAGGGACAGGGAAGCTGGTCAGAGTTGATGAGAAGATGGATGGAGCCAAATACAGGACAATCTTAGAAGGAAACCTGTTAGAGCTGACAAGGGATACCCCATATTAACCCCATAGATACTCCATAGCTGACAAGGGATCACCCAACGCCTATGGGTGATGTCACCACATGGGCCGTGTGTCAGCAATCTCTCCTCTACACTGAAGCCGGCCACTGGAGAGATCATGTGACCGGACCAGAACACCCTCAGAATAGGGAAGTATAAGCATCTTCCTTTCTCAGAGTAGTTAGAAAAGGATTTAGAAGGGAGGTGGGAGCAGTTTTAAGGATAGTTAAGTTGAATTAACTTGAATTATCGGACTTTATAAAATGTGTCTACCGCGTTCCTCATTGAATAACAAAATGTAGCTATTGTCTGTGTCCTTTCATGCTATTTGGCCCACCCAAAAGGCTGGGCACCATCGTCTCTATGCTAAAGCCAAGTCTTTTGGGTAAAACGTGTCTGTGGAGGAGGTCCCATGCTGTGTATGTTTCTGCCTGGGACCTCCTTCAGATGCGTTTCACCCAAAAGGTTGGGCACCATCATCTCTATGCTAAAGCCAAGTCTTTTGGGTGAAACGTGTCAGTGGAGGAGGTCCCAGCCTGTGTATGTTTCTGCCTGGGACCTCCTTCAGATGCGTTTCACCCAAAAGGTTGGGCACCATCATCTCTATGCTAAAGCCAAGTCTTTTGGGTAAAACGTGTCAGTGGAGGAGGTCCCATGCTATGTATGTTTCTGCCTGGGACCTCCTTCAGATGCGTTTCACCCAAAAGGTTGGGCACCATCATCTCTATGCTAAAGCCAAGTCTTTTGGGTGAAACGTGTCAGTGGAGGAGGTCCCAGCCTGTGTATGTTTCGGCCATGGGACCTCCTCCTGATGCGTTCCACCCAAAAGGTTGGGCACCATCGTCTCTATGCTAAAGCCAAGTCTTTTGGGTGAAACGTGTCAGTGGAGGAGGTCCCATGCTGTGTATGTTTCTGCCTGGGACCTCCTTCAGATGCGTTTCACCCAAAAGGTTGGGCACCATCATCTCTATGCTAAAGCCAAGTCTTTTGGGTGAAACGTGTCAGTGGAGGAGGTCCCAGCCTGTGTATGTTTCAGCCATGGGACCTCCTCCTGATGCGTTCCACCCAAAAGGTTGGGCACCATCATCTCTATGCTAAAGCCAAGTCTTTTGGGTGAAACATGTCAGTGGAGGAGGTCCCAGGCTGTGTATGTTTCTGCCTGGGACCTCCTCCTGATGCGTTCCACCCAAAAGGTTGGGCACCATCGTCTCTATGCTAAAGCCAAGTCTTTTGGGAAAACGTGTCAGTGGAGGAGGTCCCAGGATGTGTATGTTTTGGCCATGGGACCTCCTCCTGATGCGTTCCACCCAAAAGGCTGGGCACCATCGTCTCTATGCTAAAGCCAAGTCTTTTGGGTGAAACGTGTCAGTGGAGGAGGTCCAAGGCTGTGTATGTTTCTGCCATGGGACCTCCTCCTGATGCGTTCCACCCAAAAGGCTGGGCACCATCGTCTCTATGCTAAAGCCAAGTCTTTTGGGTGAAACGTGTCAGTGGAGGAGGTCCAAGCCTGTGTATGTTTACCTTGAACAATAAAAGTTACACTGAGATTTTTTCTTCTTGGACTCACTGGCAGTTTGGGGCATAGAACGAGCTTCTGTCTGGGTTTTGCCACCCGTTCTGCCTGGGGGGCGGCTCGGAATTATGGGCTTGTGAGCGGCAAACACATTTCCTTATTGACCCCACATGATAGTCATTTTCTTCCTTTAGGATGACTAGACAAGAATACAGCTGCATCTTTTCAGACTATTATTAGATTAGCCGTCCCTCCCAAAACCACCAGACAAGGTGTCACACTGTCCCAAGATTAAACAGACGTGAGTCACTGATAAAAATGATAACTGGTAAATATAATACTTGTAAAGGATATGAGTATGTCTCTGTCATCATTTATCATTTATGTATCTTAGAAGTAATGGTTGAAAGATAGCAATAATTCATAAACCATTTATTTTTGGCGCTGTTATCCCAGCGGAGAAGGCTTTGTAGTGCTGAAAGCCTACCCAAGCTGAGCTACCCCCCTAACACTTATTTCCTCCATCAATTGACCCCCCAATTGTACCCTGTAGCATCAACTCTTAACAACAGTTAATCTTTTAACCCCTTCATCTCAACGATCACTTTAACTCTTAACCTCCCCCAAAATCTTAACACTTAAAGTAGAACTATAGACAAAACTTTTTTTTTTAATTTTGGATAGAGCAAGGGAGGGTTATAACCCCTGTCAGGTCCCCCCTCCCCCAACTTTGTCCCATTGCGGAGATTTACCTTCACTTCCTGTCCCATAGCCAAACAGGAAGTGAGAGGAAATGCTTTGAAATAAAGGGTATTTCTTGGGGGACCCCCTAGGTCCCTGGAACTAGTATCATCATTGGAAGATTTCCCCTCTATTACTTTTCTGGGGACAACCCAAAATTTGGGGTTTTCTTTTACTTTCACTTTCAATGATAACGGTAAACAGGATAAATAGAGAGGATAAATCTCCTTACCAGGGGGGGGGCACAGACAGACAGGTGTTCTAATCCCTCCCCACTATATATAAAACTTTAAAAAAAAGTTTTGCCTTTAGTTATAATTTAACTCTTAAACTTACCTCCTTATCCCTTCTTTCTCCAAACACATAACCCCCAAAGTATTGCCTTACCCTTTCCTCTTCCACTGTACCCCTAAATTATCATCTTACCTCTCAACCCCTTTCCCTCATCCAAAACACTTAACCCCTAAATTATCATCTTAATGCTTAACCCCTTCTTTCCCTTAACTCAGAACCTCTAATTTGACCTCTTAATTCTTCCTTTCCCTCAACACTTAACCCCCTAAAATATTACCTTAACATTTCCCTTACCATTTAACCCCTAAATTATCATCTTACCTTTAAAGGCCCCCCCCTTTCTTCCCCAACACTTAAACACTAAATTATCATCTTATTTCTTAACCCCTTCTTCCCCTAATACTGAACCTCTAATCCTACCTCTTAATGCCTCCTTTCCCCTACACACTTAACCCTTAAAGTTTTGCCTTGCGTTATCATCTTACTTCTAAACCCCCTAAATTATCCCTAAATTAACCCCTAAATTATAGTAATATAATATTATATATATATATAAAAAATAAATAAATATAATATATATATATATATATATATATATATATATATATATATATATATATATATATATATATATATATATATATATATATATATACCAGTATATATATATATATATATATATATATATATATATATATATATATATATATACATGCACATATATATATCTATATATATATATATATGTGTGTATATATATATAGTAATTATAATAATAAACCCCTAAATTATCATCTTGTGTTTTAACCCCTCCTGTTCCTCAACACTTAACCTCTAAGCTATCATCTTACCTCGTAACGCCTCCTTCCCCCTAAATTATCATCTTACCAAATAATGCCCCCTAACCACCAACATTTATCCCTTAAATTGTCCTCTTAGACCCTTTTCACACTGGGGCATTTTTCAGGTGCTTTGGGGCTAAAAATAGCGCCTGTAAAGCACCTGAAAAACTCCTCCCCTGCAGCCCTTGTGTGAGAGGCTTTCACACTGGAGCGTTGTGCTTGCAGGACGTTAGAAAAAATCCTGCAAGCAGCGTCTTTGGGGCGGTGGAGGAGCGGTATATACACCTGCCCATTGAAATGAATGGGCAGCACTGCCGAAGCGCCTAAAAAGTGATTGCTTTTTGGGAGCATTTAACCCTTTCTTCGGTCGCTAACGCAGGTTAAAAGCACCCCTCTAGCGACCCGAAAAGTGCAGCTAAAATGACGGTAAAACGCAGCTAAAACTAGCGGCGCTTTACTGCTAACGCTGGTGGGATAGTGCCCCATCATTGCCGTCAATGGAGGAAATTTGCCCCATCGTTGGTGTCAGTTAGAGGAATTTTGCCCTTTCCTTGGTGTCAGTGGGAGGAAACATGGCCCATTGTTGGTATCAGTGGAAGGAATTATGCCCCATCAATGGTGTCCATGAAAGGAATTGTGCCCAATCATTGGTGTCAATGGAAGGAATTGTTCTCCATTGTTGGTGTCAGTAGAAGGAACTGTGCCCCATCGTTGGTGTCAGTGGGAGGAAATGTGGCCCATTAAATGGTGTCAATGGAAGGAATTATGCCCCATCAATGCTGTCAATAGAAGGAATTGTGCCACATCATTGGTGTCAACAGAAGGAATTGTGCCCCATCGTTGGTGTCAGTGGGAGGAAATGTGGCCCATTAAATGGTGTCAATGGAAGGAATTATGCCCCATCAATGCTGTCAATAGAAGGTATTGTGCCACATCATTGGTTTCAACTAAAGGAATTGTGCCCCATCGTTGGTTTCAATGGGAGGAATTGTACCCTTTTGATTTCAGTGGGAGAATAGAGCTCCATTGCTGGTGTCAGCGACAGGAATTATGCCCCATTGTTAGTGTCATTGGATGTCCCAAGGGCCAGGTAAAGGCAAGCAAAGGGGTGTTTGGCCCCCCATGTCACAGCTTGGAGGCCGCTGCTCTTACATTTAGGCCACTATGTCTTCTTGCTAAAGGAACCCTACAATGCCCCAAAATGTTGGCTCTATCTGACTAATGGGATGCTTTCACCAATAAACATGTAGCGTATTAAACATTGCAGTGCTGCTAACTTCTTGTCTTTCCGCATTGGCTTTGCATGACCATCAATCCCAGTCACTTCAAGCACCCACCTGCTACATAAGTTGAACACTGTAATGAGTGCAGCTTGGATCCACATTGTTATAAGAAACACAAATCTGAAACAAATCTCTACTAACAAAAAAAATAATTTCAACTGAAGTAGAAGAAAGTTTGGGCTGGACTTATACTTTAAATTAAAACTTAAATATGAGAGTAAAACCAACTTTTAATGGCCACTGTGCATGAGATCAAAGAGATTTTCCCACCATTTTGTCCCTAATGCCCCGTACACACGATCGGAAATACCGACCACAAAATCCGTCGGATTTTTTCCGACGGATTTTGTCCAACACTGGTGTTGCATACACACGGTCGGACAAAGTTGTCGGAAAATCCGATCATCCTGAACATGGTGACGTGCGTTGCGTACGACGGGACTACGCAGAGGCTAGTAGCCAATAGCTTTGGTCTTGTAATGTGATCTGAGCATGCGTGGCACTTTGTCCGTCGGAATTCGCTACACACGATCGGAAAATGTCCGATAGGACTTTGTTGTCGGAAAATTTGAGAGCACGATCTCAAACTTTTTCCGTTGGAAATTCCAACGGAAAAAGTCCGATGGAGCCCACACACGGTCGGAATTTCCGACAACATGGTCCGATAGGACAAAATCCGACCGTGTGTATGGGGCCTTAGAGTTACACAAAACCAGTTGGCGATTTAACCTGCTGACTTGCACCTAAAGCCTAAATATGGGTGAACTATGCCATTCTATGTAACATTACAATTATGTTTTGCTTGGAATGGCTCCCCGCTGTGGGCCAGTTAATGACTTTTATAGACGCCTTGAACTTCTAATAGCCCTAGTTATCGATGGTATTGATTGGCAAACGAAGGCTATGTGCACAATCAGAGCTCTATAATTCTTGCTATAATCTCACACTTGAAAGTGTACAAAACAAACCCAACACGAAGTCTTTTGGCTTGCGACTTAAACCTGGAGGTTGAACCATTGACCATGGAGTTGAACAGATGGAAGGAGCTGACGAATGCCCAGGGAATATGGATTAGCTGATGAGAGGAAGAGGGCTTTGGGCAGGTGGCAGGAACAACTCTGACTATATCGTGGAGCATGGGGAATATTCTGGAATGTGGAGACAACTAGACTAATGAGCCGTTCGCATCGGCAAGGACAGATACCTCATGTCTCTACCCATCAGAGACCTTGACATTAAACAACACTGACAAGAAAACACAAGGTCAGTTAGACAACATCAAAAAATGTTCATTAGAGGCAAGGTGTAAATTCATTTTGGTAGTTTTCCTTCCATACCACAGTAGCCCAGATACGTGTTAAGAAATTAAACACAATTTTAGTGCCAGTATGTGAGTTTATTTTATTTATAATCATCCCATATCCCATCCCCATTGGAGTGTAATTCTACCCAACTAGTAACACAAAAGCTTATAGGATAATATGTGTGTGTGACATTATTCTCATTGGTAAAATATAAAATATATCACAAATAGCTGCAGATACAAGCATCTAGAATCCAGCATCCAGGATCCCATCCTAAGGCTGCCATAGATAGCTCACATTTCGGCCGATCCCTGTTGACACTACCCCAGCTTGGTGGTCCATTTTTCTACTATTTGACTTTTCACCATCCAGATTTAGACATTATGTCTATTATTATTATTAAAAAATTCCATGAAATTCTTTAAGTATGTAAACAGTAAAAGAGGGAGGACAGACCATATTGGCCCCATAAAGAATGAGGACGGGAATCTGGTTACAAAGGATGGAGAGATGGCGAAGGTATTGAATTTATTCTTCTCCTCAGTCTTCACGGGGGAATCTCGGGGGTTCAGTAAACAAAACTGCAATGTTTATCCTCATGGCACACCACAGGAAGCACCCTCATGGCTAACAGAGGACAGAATTAGAAATAGACTTGAAAAACTTAACATTAATAAGTCACCAGGACCAGATGGCTTTCACCCAAAGGGTACTTAGTCAAGTAATTGCCAGACCTTTGTTCCTAATTTTTACTGACAGTCTACTGACTGGAATGGTACCAGCTGATTGGAGAAAAGCCAATGTAGCACCAATATTTTAAAAAGGGCTAAAATACATCCCTGGGAATTACAGACCAGTTAGCCTAACATCAATAGTATGTAAGCTCTTGGAGGGGATGATAAGGGACTATATACAAGATTTTAGTAATGAAAACGGTATCATTAGCAGTAATCAGCATGGATTCATGAAGAATCGTTCTTGTCAAACCAATCTACTAACCTTCTATGAGGAGGTGAGCTGCCATCTAGATAAAGAGGGGCCATAGACGTGGTGTATCTGGATTTTGCAAAAGCATTTGATACAGTTCCCCATAAACGTTTACTGTGCAAAGTAAGGTACGTTAGCATGGACCATAGGGTGAGTACTTGGATTGAAAACTGGCTACAAGGGTGAGTTCAGAGGGTGGTGATAAATGGGGAGTACTCAAAATGGTCAGGGGTGGAAAGTGGGGTCCCCCCCAGGGTTCTGTCCTGGGACCAATCCTATTTAATTTGTTCATAAATGTCCTGGAGGATGGGAATGGGGTAAACAGTTCAATCTCTGTATTTGCGGACGATACTAAGCTAAGCAGGGAAATAACTTCTCCACAGGATTTGGAAACCTTGCAAGTAGATCTGAACAAATTAATGGGGTGGGCAACTACATGGCAAATGAGGTTTAATGTGGAAAAATGTAAAATAATACATTTGGGTGGCAAAAATATAAATGCAATCTATACACTGGGGGCAGAACCTCTGGGGGAATCTAGGATGGAAAAGGACCTGGGGGTCCTAGTAGATGATAGGCTCAGCAATGGCATGCAATTGTCATGAGTCTTGCGTCAGAGTCCTTTCTCTTTGGAGGAGGAACATGTGCACCACCTGTGTATTTTTTTTTGTATGCTTCACTTTTGTGTGCTCACTTTTATTGCACCTGGTGTTGTTAGTTTTGAGTGCCTAAAAGAATTATATACCTTGAGTTTCAACTTTGACTTGAGTTTACATTTAAAGCATCTGAATGAAAAAAAATGAAAAAATAGCCCAACTCTATTTTTGTTTAATACTAATTGAGCTCTTTCTCGTATGCTTTGGCCTTCCTCACAGTGCCAAGAGATACAAGATTAGATGGAAAGTTACATGCTGTCCAATCATTAGACATCTTTTTGTCATTCAATGGCATCTTTGACATGTCAGTATTTGCTGCAAGCTTCGTGGTGTAAACACAACTGTGTCAGGCTTGGCAGAATATATAGTTTCTCTGTTTGCTTAGTTTCATCCCTTATTCATATACGGCTGTTTGTCTTCGTGCTTACAGTTGGTAAATAGCGCACAAAAAAATATTCTTCCAATTATGCAACAGTTCAAAGTTCACTTGGCAAATGTGTCTTAAAGTGATCTCTTCTCTAAAAAAATGTTTTTATTATTATTATTGCTATCTGCATTTCTATTGGAGAAATGTCCCCCTTACCTCTTATCTTGGTGACCACCGTCAATGGGACAGTAGAATAGGACAATTCCCCCCCAACAGGGACACAGACAAGGATAAAATATACTCTTAAATATGCTTGACTGGCAAATTATCGTGGTGCCTAGAAAATAATTATTTTAGGAGTTGTAGCATACTATTTTTTTTTTTTTTTTTTCAAATGGTTTCCCTAAATTCAAAAGGGAGAGTGTGGTACTAGGGAAACCATTTGAAAAAATAAAATAAAATGACATAAGAGTATGATACAACTCCTAAAATAATTATTTTTATTTTACATAAATATAACAACATGTAAAAAGGCTTAAAAGAAGTTCACAGACAATACAAATAACAGAAGCTATTGCATAATCAGATAAAATAAGATACTTTATTGATGTGTTATATATGTGGGGGCTGCTTAAAAAGCACCTACATATATACCCTTAATAACAAATATAATATATATTTTTTATATATCTATATATCTATCTATAGCTATATATATATATATATCTATCTATCTATCTATCTATATATCTATATATCTATATCTATATCCATATATATATATATATATATATACATATATATATATCTATATATATATATATATATATATATATATATATATATATATATATATATATATATATATATATATATATATATATATAAAATAACAAAAAATAATAATCATCAAATGTCCATATCTTCACAGTTCTTTCTCTTCAGTTGAAGTTCTATCTAGATCTATATAGATCTATATCTATATAGATAGATAGATAGATAGATAGATAGATAGATAGATAGATAGATAGATAGAAAATAACAAAAAATAATAATCATCAATTGTTCATATCTTCACAGTTCTTCCTATTCAGTTGAAGTTGCTTCCTTTCTGGGTGGTATCGGATGATATTCAACTTGTTTCAAATATCAAAAAATCTGCTAAATAAGAAAACATGGAGAATATATTTATATACCCTATTGCAATTCAGGAGAGTAGGGGGATATAGCCCCCACATATATAACATATATATATATATATATATATATATATATATATACTATATATATATATATATATATATATATATATGTATATATATATATATATATATATATATATATATATATATATATATATATATATATATATATATATATATATATATATATATATATATATATATATATGTATGTATATATATATATATATATATGTATATATATATATATATATATATAACAATATATAATATATAACAAACCATTGATCCGCAAATGTTCATATCTTTACGTAAGTTCTTTCCATTCAGTTGAAGTTGGTTCCTACAGGGACTGGGGGATGTATTCAGCATGTTTCAAAGATCAAAAGATCTGCTTAATAAGGAAATATGGAAAATATTCTGTATATAGCCTATTGCCATTCAGGAGGGGATAGAAGGGGACAATGTAGGAGACATAAAAAGGGGTCCTGGACCGTCGTAGTCAGCAAATGACCCAACTGAGCCTGTCAAGGATCATATTCCAATTTCCATAACTATCTGAATTGATAGCAAGTTCACGCCATGTTGGACATTAAGATCCTTCATACGATCTGTATGGCACAGTCCAGGAGATGAAAAAGGAAGCCGGTAAGTCTGACCAGCTTGCCCAATGGATTTCCCCACCAAAAAGGAGTAAATTCCCAGTAGACAAAGATACCAACTTTACAAAAGCTCAAACCCTTCCCCACTTTTACATAAAACTTTTAAAACGGATTTATAGTTAGAAAAAAAAATGACAATTTCCCACCAAACCCAAACATAACCCAACTGAAAGTCCTACTCGCATACCTAAAAATTGCCGTCCACTGACAGGTTGGGTCCAGAGTCTTTTTCCCTCTGGTCTGTAGTGTGGAAGGGTCCTTCTTGCAGTGCCCACGTTGATTCTTGGTGACATGGACGATGCCCAAGAGTCCATCAGAGAGGTCCTTACATTGTCATGATGTTCAGCCTACAAGACAGTTGGCAGGTCAGGTCTGCAGCTTCTGATCACCACTGCGGCCTCCACTCCCCAAAGAGAGTCACATGACTAATGATTAGGGTAGGTTTTAGTAGGTTTATAGGTGGATGGAAACGTTTAAATTTTTAGCCCAGAGTTGTGCTTTGAGAACAAATTTTTGACTTTGAGTTTCTCTGTAAGCTGCTTATCACATGTGCCCATTTATCTTAAAAATCACAATTTTAATCAACTGTTGGGTTCCTTTAACAGTGCTGTCCTTTTAAACCTTCCCATGCTGTACAGTGTTTTTCTTTTATTTCAGTTCCTAGGACCGCATCTTGAAGTTGTCTATCATATAGGTCTTACTAAGTACACAGTAACACAATGAGCCGCATTAACGTCTTTTATCTATGCAGAATTCCAGTCATTTTTACAAGTTCATTTCGTAGCTTGATTTAGTCTACCACCAATGTGGGAAGAAGGATCTTCAAGTACCGTGTCTGTTAGCTACAGTTAGAGGACGAAGAAACTGCTTTCAAAATTAGCAACCCTCAATCACCACTTCGCGTCCCACTCATAGTCTGCACAGTGTCACTTAAAGAAAACACACAGGGGGTTTATGCATATTTTCTTTATTTATTTAAGGCAGGAATAAAAAAAAAATAGCAATTGAAAAATATTCTTTCTTTTTTTTTTGAGTCATTTAAATGGGAAATATGGCATATACACAAAATAACATGTATTCTTATATCCAGCCAACCAATGGACCTTAAAGTGCCTCTATAGGCTCAAGGTTTTTTTTACCTGCATGCATTCTATGAACTCCAGACACTAATGTAGCTCTGTGCTCATTAACACATAATTAAATGTATTTTTTAAAGCAGTGTACAGACCTAGGTCTGATTTGGTATCAGCTGACTGCCATCCTTTACAGCAAAGCAGCAACTGCGAGAGGGAGAAGCAGCACAAAGAACCAATCAGTTGTGTTGCAGTGATCATTTGCCAACAAAGTACAAAAGTAGAGAGACCAGATGGGTAATGCTGCTTCTGCTTTCACTGTCCAGTCCAGTCCAGTCTAGTCTAGTACTGTCAGGCTGAGGGAGGGATACGCAGGGCTGTATAAACCATTAAGCACTCCCACTGTGCCCAGCCTTCTGGAGAGACCCCCAGCCCTTCCAGAGATCCTATCTCCCACAGTTTCACCCAGCCCCCTCCAAAAACTTCATCCCCTACGCCTTGTACACCAAGTCTGCAGAGTCACCCAGCCCCCTCCAAAAACGTCATCCCCTACACCTTGTACACCAAGTCTGCAGAGTCTCCCAACCCCCTTCAGAAACTTCACCCCCTACAAGGCCACCAAGTCTGCTGAGTATTCAAACCCCTTCCAGAAACATACTCTCTAAAAGGCCACCAAGTCTGCCAAGTCCTTTAACCCCATCCAGAAACTTCATCCCCCTACAAGACCACCAAGTCTGTCAAGTCCCCTAAATCTCTCCAGAAACGTAATCCTTACAAGGCCACCAAGTCTGCCAAATCCCCTAACCCTCTCCAGAAACTTCATCCGTACAAGGCCACCAAGTCTGCCGAGTCCCCTAACCCCTTCCTGAATTGTTATCCCCTACAAGGCCACCAAGTCCGCTGAGTCTCCTAACCCCTTCCAGAAACGTCATCCCCTTCAAGGTCACCAAGTCTGCCAAGTCCCCTAACCCCCTCCAGAAATGTCATCCCCTACACGGCCACCAAGTCTGCCAAGTCCACTAAACCCCTCCAGAAAAAATGTATTCCCTACAAGGCCACCAAGTCTGCCGAGTCCCCTAACTCCCTCCAGAAACGTCATCCCCTACAAGGCCACCAAGTCTGCCAAGTC
Organism: Lithobates sylvaticus; assembly: GCA_028564925.1. Taxonomy (NCBI): domain Eukaryota; kingdom Metazoa; phylum Chordata; class Amphibia; order Anura; family Ranidae; genus Lithobates; species Lithobates sylvaticus. The sequence goes on from CM053035.1 coordinate 199,299,426, forward strand.
CTCTAACCCCTTCCAGAAACGTCATCCCCTACAAGGTCACCAAGTCTGCCGAGTCCCCTAACCCTCTCCAGAAACTTCATCCGTACAAGGCGACCAAGTCTGCCGAGTCCACTAAACCCCTCCAGAAAATGTATTCCCTACAAGGCCACCAAGTCTGCCGAGTCCCCTAACCCCTTCCTGAAACGTTATCCCCTACAAGGCCACTAAGTCCGCTGAGTCTCCTAACCCCCTCCAGAAACATCATCCCCTTCAAGGTCACCAAGTCTGCCAAGTCCCCTAACCCCCTCCAGAAATGTCATCCCCTACACGGCCACCAAGTCTGCCGAGTCCACTAAACCCCTCCAGAAAATGTATTCCCTACAAGGCCACCAAGTCTGCCGAGTCCCCTAACTCCCTCCAGAAACGTCATCCCCTACAAGGCTACCAAGTCTGCTAAGTCCCCTAACCCCCTCCAGAAATGTCATCCCCTACCTAGGCCAACCAGTCTGACTTTTTCCCCAACCGCCTCCGGAAACTTCATCCCCTACAAGACCATCAAGTCTGCCAAGTCACCAAACCTCCCTCCGGAAACGTCATCCCCATACAAGGCCTCCAAGTCTGCCGTGTCCCCTACTCCCCTTCAGAATCCCCACCCCATAGTAACACCCTGCCCCATCCAGACTTTTTCAGCATTTCAAGACTTTTTTTTGCATTCTCATACTTTTATCATGTGAGCATAAACTTTTTTCTTTTTTACTGTTGGGGTATGGAAGGTTTTTTGAGGAATTTTTCGGGCCCTGATCTCAATCATGTTGAGGAGCACTGCTCTAGGATATCATATTTGCTGTCTTCATTGATTAGATTGTCAGATTTGATTACTATATTGGCAGCCGTGGCACATGCTGGGATTTGCAGTTCCACAGGAGTTGTTGTGCCGCCCAGCTCTGCTCTAAGCTCACTGATAACATAGCAGGAATCCATCATTGGCCTAGGTACACACCGGTGACAGGTTGCTCAGTGTCTCTCACGGAACGGGAAGCCTCAGCCAGATTCATTGTCATTCCTCTGAAGGCGTGCTAACCTGCACTGACTCACCTATTTACTCTGGGCAATCTTCAATACATATCTGTCACTGGAGCACACAAAGACTTCACAAGAAAATTCCAGGAACCACTCAATAAAAAGACAAAGCCAGTGACAGGCTGACTCTTCTTCTTTTAGGATACAAATGTAAAAATAAAGAGCAAACTGTACAAATATCATTATCTATGCATTGGGGGGGGGGGACTAACTAAGCTAAACAGAGGGCCATTAAACATTAATGACATATAGGTGTGTGTAGCCTATTGCATTATGGTGTGTACCCCAAGCTTAAACACACATGCATGTGTGTATGTGTATATATATATATATATATGTATTCAGACATACACTCATATAAATAAGTCAGTGTCAATAGGACAGTGGATGATGTTAGTCAGCAGAGCAGTGGACATTGTCAGTAGGGCAGAGATTGGTGTCAGTAGGGCAGTGGACTGGATGGTGTAAGCAGTATTTTAATTGTATTATTTTATGTTTTTATTATTTTTTACAATTTTAGTTTTTATTATTATTATTTTTTTTTTACAATATTATTTTTTTTACAATTTTTTTAGGAGCCTTGTTGAGGGGCTTTGGTGGAAAATCAGGGGTCTAAACAGATCAATGGTCTGTCTGATGACACTATAAATACAGGCTATTGGATTGAGGCCCATAGTCAAATAAATTGTATATGGTGACCGTAGCCAACAATGAATGAATGAATGACTTGTATAGTGCTGCAAATGTGAACTGAATCGCCTCAAGGCACTTGAGTTTTTTCCTGAAGGCACGATGGTTTCCTTCGAAGCGGATGTTCGTGGGTAGAGCGCTCCATAGCCGTGGTCCTTGGTTTGGGACCCATAGGCGCGCTATACAGTAAACCCCCCTCCATCGCTGGGGTTATGTTCCGGACCCACCCGCGAAAAGTGAAAAACCGCGAAATAGAAAGACCCTATTTAAATACAGCCTAGGCATGTTTTGTTAATTTTTTAATAGCATTTAAAGGTCTTTAAACACACTTTTATGCAATAGAAACACATTAAAGTTAGAGAGAGAGATCAAGAGGATTTTTAAAACACAAAAATATTGTCTTAACAGTACAGTATACTGTACAGTACAGTAAAAAATAGAGTACATAACTGCGAAAATGGCGAAATATTACCACAATATCAGTATAACAGGTCCTAATTAAAATACCGCGATATACCGGGACCGCAATAACTGAACCGCAATATAGCGGGGGTTTACTGTATATATATTGACCATTAAGTTTGTGTGGTCTCGGAGGCAAAGTACATTGGCTCTACAGTCCCTGGGATCCCCTACCCCTCCGTTTCCCCTCTCTCTTCTCTTCCTTCTCTTTACTCTCTTATCTCTTTCTCCCTTTAATTATGTTGATGACTGCTGGACAACCTAGCAATGTGGATGTAGTCCCCTGGTACAGACAAGGGCCTAAGTTGGATCCTTTTTTTGTATCACCACGGCCCACTCGGAATGTCTTGCTTTTGAGTTTTCTTGGCATACCGTAATATTTTTCTGATGGGACAATGTTGCTTCACTGTCTGGCTGGCTTTTTACAATGATCCCCTTCTGCTCTGGATGGCTTCATATATAATTCCAATAAAAATTATTGAAAGAAAAAAATGATACTGTTGCTGTATATCTTGACGTATTGCGCATTTATTCGTGCAGACTTGTAACAATGTTCCACTTTACCTCGACGGGTAACATGAAGAAACAGGTTGCACAGGAAAGTTATATAAACGTAATAAATCAAAATTTCTGTAGATCTGCGGGGTCCGGTGTAGGCATAGCTTTGAATATTATTAACTTGTCCTCATATTTTATGAACTTTAGACCTTAGTGGTCCTCGAAAAAGCACTGCCTTGGGCCTGGGGCGGTTTGAGGCTTCTTTTGGAAACTGGGGGCGATTTCAACAACCGCTAGAGACAACTGCAACTTACAGCCTTTAGTTACTATGGGTGGCTGTACGTTGCAGTTGTCTCTACCGGATGCAAAAATTTGCTCGCAATTTCCGTACGCATCCTCAAACCGCGTGGAATTCCATGTGCATGGAATTTTATTGTATTGTGTAGATGTAGATTATTGTAGATGATAAACTCAGAAAAAATGGGTAAGGAAGGTAAGGTAGACATTATACCAGGTCCTTCAGATGATGGAGGTTTTATTGTATCACGGGAACGTCATGGTTAAAGAGTATGATTGCGTCAAGGAGCAGATGGAATGTACATTGGGGGGTTATATTTTGTGGCCATTTTCAGACATAAATAGAGCTTAGTGGGTTTCTTTAAAGCGTCCTTTGTGTGATGGATGTTTTCAGGTACATAGAGAAGAGTATTGACTGTTGTAAAGGCTTTTACTTCGGTTTTCCAGAAACCTTCTGCGTATTATCACACTTCAGAATTATGCATCACTCAGTGACATGTATCGAAGACTCAAGTGACGTTGACAGGAAATGTGTTAGAGGTGACATCATGTCTATCTTTTCTTCTGAGTAGACGCCTATGGCTTGTGAATTTTAATGGGAATTTGAAGTAAAAAAAAAAAATATGTTCTTCTTTATTTATTTTAATGTAGGGCTCTGGCAGGAGACAACTAAGACTTAGCGGACTTCAAATACAACCCGAGTCCCTCTAAAAGCATGAACTTCGGGCAATCAGCTAGATAGGCAGCTAAAACGCATATAGGTGGGCTGCTTTATGTTCCAAAGGGTTTGTAATTCTGCTTAGCCAACCTGGTAATCCAGACAACACAGCCAGGCCCCTGACCCCAACTGCAGCACAGCTTGGTCTAGAACACACCTTCGACCTGCTGATTGGACAATGAAGGAGCCGCAAGTATACTTATGAGCGCCTTACTCTGCTCCCTGTGTTCTCTCCTACCAGCCTTATGCCGCGTACACGCAATAGGAATTTTCGTTGGAAAAACCTTCGATGTTTTTTCAGACGGAATTCCCCTCAAGCTTGGCTTGCATACACACGGTCACACAAAAGTTCTCGGAACTTTCGACCGCCAAGAACGCGGTGGCGTACAACACGTACAACGGCACTGGAAAAGGGAAGTTCCATACGAAGCGCGCCACCCTTTGGGCTCCTTCTCCTAATCTCGCACTTGATTCTGAGCATGCGTGTTTTTTTTTGCACGTCGGAATTGCATACAGACAAACGGAATTTCCCATAGGAACTTTTTCCGACGGAAAAATAGAAAACATGCTCTCAATCTTTTGCTGGCGGAAATTCCACCAGCAAAAGTCCGATGGAGCATACAAACGGTCGGAATTTCCAACCAAAAGCTCACATCAGACTTTTGCTGGCGGAATTTCCGATCATGTGTATTTTATATAAGTCGTTGTTATAAGATAGTTATAAGAGTAGTTGATGCTTAGTCCAACTTCCAGCAGAGGTAGTGAGTCCGTCAACAGTAAGACCCGGTTCACACAGGGGCGACTTGTCAGGCGACTTACAAGTCGCGTTCCGTTCTGTACTATGGAACCGTTCTAATAGGAACGACTCAAGTCGCTCTGACTTAGAAAAAGGTTCCTGTACTACTTGGGGCGACTTCAGGTGACTTGCATTGACTTCTATACAGAGGTCATTTTGCAAGCCACCGTTTAAGTCGCATGCAGGTTGCCTTACAGAGTCACACTGAAAGTCGTGCTGCCCATGTGTGGACGGGCTGTAATGCCGCATACACACAAGCGGACTTTCCGGCAAACTATAGCCTCATACACACGATCGGACCAACTTTCCCGTGGATTTTTGTGCAAAGGGCGTTGGCCCCAAGTTTGTATTGCATACACACGATCTGACTTTTTAGGCAACAAACAAGAACGTAGTGACGTTTCAACGTACTGACGGCACTTCAAAAGAGGACGTTCGAATACTCCAGCGCCACCTTTGGTCAACTTCTATATTGTTGTCTGATCTTTTGCATTGGTTCTGAGCATGCGTGTTTGTACTTTGTACAAAGTCCGATGGTTTTGTGTACACACGATCGGACTTTGGTCCATCAGACTTTTGATGGCAGAAAGTTGGTCCGTTCGCACAGCCAACAAAAGTCAGATGAAAACTGAAAAAGTTGGTCCGATGGAGCGTACACACGGTCGGATGTTGGTCCAAAACTGCTAATCTGCATGATTGTTGTCAAAAAGTCCGATCGTGTGTACGGGCCTTATGTCCGACGGTCTTCCCGACGGACTTTCGGCGGAGTTCCGACAGACTTTTCGAACGAACGGACTTGAACTTAGTCCGTTCGTGTGTGGCCAAGTCTATTCGTTTTGAACGGGATGACGTAAATGGGACTAAAAAAGGAGGTTCAATAGCCAGTAGCCAATAGCTTCCCTTGCGTCGTATTTGGTCCATTGGACTAGCCTACAGACAAACGGTTTTCCCGATAGGAATAGAGTCTGTCGGATAGATTTGATACATGTTCTATTTCTAGGTCCGTCTCATTTTTTTTTTAACGAAAGACGATCGGATTAGCCCACACAGGATGGGATTGTCCGACGGACTGATTCGGTCGGACCTAGTCTGCCAGAAAGTCCGGTCGTGTGTACGTGGCATAAGTGGATTCAAACGTGCTTGGCACAAACATAGATCAAAGGTAAAAAAAAAAATTGAGTAGACTCAATTGACCACTTGGTTCGCTCTGTATTTCTATGGCATATCTAATCTTTTACATGCTATGTTCTCCAACATTTCACCCTATATTCACCATAAATTCACCAAATTTCTAATAAATGATCATTGCCTATATTTGAAGAGACATTTACACATTTTCAAAAAGATTCTCCAAAGTATCAATTACTGGTGTTTCCAATATCATCAAATTCAAACTTGATACTCAGACCAGCCCGTCTGGCACCAACCACCGTAACACGTTCAAAGTCACTTCAATACCCTTTCTCAGTTCATCAAGTGTACTTCACCACGGATTTCATCAAATCGTATTCACCACGTCTAGATGCCTACATGCATTGAGTTGCTGCCATGTGATTGGCTGAGTAGCAATTTGTGCTACCAAGCAACTGACCAGGTGTACCAAGTAAAGTGAGTGTATATATATTTATTTTTACAGTTTGACGATGATACCCCCCATTGTACCATATTACTGTTTTTGCAGTTGATACATTCCCAAAAGATGAAAACCGGTTTCGGTACTTGTGTTTTGAAATATAAGGGTATATATTATTTTCAAAGGTCACCTTTGGACGCCAAAGCAGTTATGAGGGTCAGGTTGTATCTATTGCAAAGGTCAAATTTTAGTAAAGCCCAAAAGCCCCCCCATAAACGGTCTCATAATGAAGTAACCATCATAATCTATACCCCCTAACTGTTTTGTGTCGGAGACCATTTTAACCTCTGGCTTCTACCCGTCTTTTCACTAATAGCTCGGTGTATTGGCTTGCGTATTAATGTGCTACCGGCTTATTAATGCATATTTTCTTGTTTTCTTCCTTTATCCTTCCTCCCCTCCCCTTTACTTTAAGGCTCCCAGTCTCCCGCCATGAACCCAGCCTGTGTGATTAAGTCTGCAGCCCCCCCGCTGTTTTTAATAGGCCTGTAGGCCTGACCATCGGATGAGAACCAAGCAGCACAGCTTGTCACTGAATACCTCCACTGGAATCTTTTAATGCAGAGTATTAATCATTACTGTCAAACTGCTGGGGTTCTAAATATGTCGCCCCGGCATTAAATAATATTGCAGACCGACTTACACAAAAAAAAAATGGTCCAACTTTGCTGCGACAAAGTGTAATCTGAAAAAGAATGCTTTGCTACGCAGAAGTGGACTATGATTGAAAAGATACAGGAAATACATATATATAGATTTATAAAAAATATATATCTGTTTGTAAGTAATATTTCTGTTTTTAGAATGCGAAAAATATATTTCCATTTTTGCCCCAATAACCTGGTTAAAATAAATATATATGAACCAGCTTGTCATAGAAGTTATATTCATTTTGCCAATGATACATTTTTTTTTTTAAGTGAATAAAATTTGAATTTTATTCACATTTTTTTAAAGCCCCATTTACATTTAAAAATAAAACTGTATTTTTTTCACATATTTTTTTTCAAATTTTTTTTTCACATTTATTTTTTTACATTTTTTTTTTTTTCACATTTTTTTAACTTTAAAATGGAAAAATCTAGAGCTATTTTTCCTTTTAACTTCATAGATTGCCGTAAGCTGTGAATTAATTTGCAGAGGAAGGTACAACAAAAAAGTTTTAGCCCTGGTTCACATTGATGCGATTTGGCATGCGATTGGTGGCAGCGATTGGTGGCATTAACAGCGTCAGAATCGGTGTGACGCTGCATTTGCCAAAAGTAGTTTCTGTACTACTTTTGTCGATTTCGGGGTGCGATTTCCATTGGCATCTGTGTAGGAACCCGCACAGATGTCTCTGAATTCGCCCCCCCCCCCCCACCCCAAAGACGGGACTGACATGCGGGAATGAAACTGACCGAGTTCAGCTGAACTCACACAATTTTATTCCTGCTGTCAGTGTGAACCTTCAGTATTTTTTTTTTAATTTTATGTTTATGTTTTTTATTTTTTTATTTTTTTTATTTTAACAATTTAAATATATTTTATATTTTTCATTAGCTGAACATTTATTATATAATATATTATATATTTACTAAATTATTACACCTGCATTCAATTTCAATATTATTACTAGCCCAATAAATAAATTGGGCAAGCACAGAGAAATTACTAAAATGTTTCTACTAACTCAAATTCTTATTGTCTTTATAGCAAAAACTTATTTTTTAATAACCTTTTTAAAATTGTTTGGGGGGGGGTCCAGCAGATTATATGCTGATTTTTGCATATAAGGTTCTTTGGACATGTTGCTTCAAAGGGTTTTTATTTTCTATTTTTTTTTTTTATATTAAAAATATAATATAGTAATATTTCTTCATATCGTCTTTATAATAAAAGCAGCTTTTTTTTAACAACTTTTTTTTGTAATTATTTTTCATGATTTTGGTAAAGTTGTTTGGCAGTCAAGCAGATAATGACATGTTTGCTTTAAAGGGGTTTTCTTTATTAATTTTTTTTACTTTTTTTTGTAGGTAATTCTTCATATTGTCTTTATAACAAAATCTACTTTTTTTAACAACCTTTTTGTAATTATATGTCATAATTTTGGAAAAGTTGTTTGGGGGGCCCAGCAGATTACTATGCTCATATAAGTTTCTCTAAACATTTTTGCTTCAAAGGGATTTTTTTAATTTAATTTGTTTACTTTTTTTTTTGTAGTTAATAGTTCTTCATATTGTCTTTATAACAAAATCTACTTTTTTAACAACCTTTTTCTAATTATATCTCATGATTTTGGAAAAGTGGTTTGGGGGGGGGGGGGGGCAGCAGATTACTATGCTCATCTTTGTATATATAAGTTTCTCTAAACATTTTTGCTTCAAAGGGATTTTTTTTATTTATTTTTTAACTTTTTTTTGGTAGTTAATGTTTCTTCATATTGTCTTTAGAACAAAAACATCTTATTTTAACAACCTTTTTGTAATTATATGTCATGATTTTGGAAAAGTTGTTTGGGGGGGGCCCTGCAGATTACTATGCTCATCTTTGTATATAAGTTTCTCTAAACATTTTTGCTTCAAAGGGATTTTTTTTATTTATTTTTTAACTTTTTTTTTGTAGTTAATATTTCTTCATATTGTCTTTATAACAAAAACATCTTATTTAAACAACTTTTTTGTAAATATATGTCATGATTTTGGAAAAGTTGTTTGGGGGGGGGGGGTCCAGTAGATTACTATGCTGATCTTTGTAATTAAGTTTCTCTGAACATTTTTGCTTCAAAGGTTTTTTTATTTTATTTATTTTTTAGATAATATTTCTGTTTCCAGAATATGAAAAATTTAATTTCATATTTGCCCCGTACACCTGGTTAAAAGACAAATGTAATATTTTTATAACTCTACCTTAAAGATGTATTTGTTCATTAGCTGACCATGAATTAGTTTGAATTAAATTTATTTTCAGGACTTCAAGAGTTAATATAGATGGGGGGTCAGGGGTGGGGATAATATATTTATTGGATTTCTTAGGGTTAAGGTTAAGATCTTAGCATACAATGAGGAACATGATCCCTTCAGTTCCCTAACAGGAAGGTACATTGGAGCTAAATGGTTTGAGGTGTGGAGATCATATTGGGCATCTTGGACTGTCCTACAGGGAGAAGAAGGTCTGAAAGTCAACTGAAGTTGAAGTAACAGGAAATTGTAAGATAAGAACTCTCAAAATTAAAAGACAGAGACCAAGGTCACTGTTTCATAGGGAAATAGATCTCATTTAGCATGAAGAGGTTTATGCTTTTGTGGAGAAAAAGCTATAGTGTTAAAGATTGGGGCCATATGGCATTTGCTTTTTTTTTTAAGAAAACATCCATAGCTACCTCTTTAACTTTCATTGATTTGGACCAGCCTTTCTCAACCTTTTTTAACACAGAGGAACTCTTGGAATATCTTTCTGGTCTCAGGGAACCCCTACTGAAAATTACTATATCTACAACTCATGGTACATTAGTGTGATGGTCGGTGGGAAGAATGATCCTCACACTTGTGGTCATTGGGAAGAATTCCCCCCCTTATAGATAGCTGAAAAGATCAATGGTGTCGGTGGGAACTTTTCTAAGAGACAGAAATTGGTAATTGCTCAAAGAAGCCCCTGGCAACCTCTGGAGGAACCCTAGAATTCCATGGAACCCCAGTTTGAGAAACCCCCAATTCGGACCTTCAACTTCCACCCAATTGTAGGTTAATGATGCTAAATCTTTAAAGGATAACTTCACTTTCGATCCACTTTACCTCCATCCCTGATCCTAAATTCTTCACTTTGGCAACCCTGCCCATAGACTGTGTCTTCTGACGAGATCCCAGGGACGCCAAATTGTCCTAATCTGGCCTGAAGACACTACAACACAGTGAAGTAGCATCTTTTTGTGAGATTTGTCAAGCATCTCTTGTGTCCTTCAGAATTTCCCTGCAGAGTATGCCACCAACACCATAGCAATAAATGAAGCCAAGCCTACTACCCCAGAGCGTCATTGGTTGTTATAGTGCTGGTGGCTGGCCAGATTGTGGTTGGGAATGAGCGGTGGTCTAGCAGAGAAGGGTCCCCCTGCATGGCATTGATAAGTCTCTTCAACTGTGCATACATTTCATTAAATTGGACCAGCCTTTCTCAACCTTTTTTAACACAGAGAAACCCTTGAAATATCTTTCTGGTCTCAGGGAACCCCTACTGAAAATTACTATATCTACAACTAATGGTATATTAGTGTGATGGTCGGTGGGAAGAATGCTCCTCACACTTGTGGTCATTGGGAAGAATTCCCCCCCTTATAGATAGCTAAAAAGATGAATGGTGTCGGTGGGAACTTTTCTAAGAGACAGAAATTGCTAATTGCTCAAGGAACCCCTGGCAACCTCTGGAGGAACCCTAGAATTCCATGGAACCCTGTTAGAGAAACCCCCAATTCGGACCTTCAACTTCCGCCCAATTGTAGGTTAATGATGCTAAATCTTAAAAGGATAACTTCACTTTCGATCCACTTTACCTCCATCCCTAAGCCTAAATTCTTCACTTGGCAACCCTGCCCAGAGACCGTGTCTTCTGACGAGATCCCAGGAACGCCAAATTGTCCTAATCTGGCATGAAGACACTTACAACACAGTGAAGTAGCATCTTTTTGTGAGATTTGTCAAGCATCTCTTGTGTCCTTCAGGATTTCCCTGCAGAGTATGCCACCAACACCATAGCAATAAATGAAGCCAAGCCTACTACCCCAGAGCGTCATTGGTTGTTATAGTGCTGGTGGCTGGCCAGATTGTGGTTGGGAATGAGTGGTGGTCTAGCAGAGAAGGGTCCCCCCTGCATGGCAGTGATAAGTAAGGTTCCTCTGGGAGCATATGACTGGGCCTCCATGTCTCAAGGGCCTCTGGTCCCTGCAGATTAGGCCTTGGACAACTGAAAAAAAAAAACTGTGAACCAATGAGATTGTTACTGGGGTCATTGACTTGCCTTCACTGAGAAATTTTGATGTTGCCCTAGGAACACAAACTGGCTTAACAGCGTTGGGGGCAGAAGGGTCATTAATGGCTTTTAGTTATAACTGCATTGTTAATGTTGACCTGTCAATAACTATAAAGCCCCATACACACGGTCGGATTTTACGATGGAAAATGTCCTATCGGACAATGTTGTCGGAAATTTCGACCGTGTGTAGGCTCCATCGGACATTTCCCATCGGATTTTCCGTCGGACAAAGTTTTATCTCCTGCTCTCAAATTTTCCGACAACAAAGTCCTATCGGACTTTTTCGTGTGTAGCGAATTCCGACGGACAAAGTGCCACGCATGCTCAGATCACATTACAAGACCCAAGCTATTGGCTACTAGCCTCTACGTAGTCCCGTCGTAGACAACAAACGTCACAACGTTCAGAATGATCGGATTTTCTGACAACTTTGTCCGACCGTGTGTATGCAACACCAGTGTCGGGCAAAATCCGTCGGAAAAAATCTGATGGATTTTGTGGTCGGATTTTCCGACCGTGTGTAAGGGGCACTAGACTCCATGATACTTTAACAACATGTCACAATATACATCAACACTGCCATCACCCTTTCTTTATCACAGAGCTCTTTTTGAGCTCCAGTCCAGTGACTTTGCCTAGGCTGAGATGACGTCATCCTTCTGTTGCAGGCAGGAGGAGGAATTTCCTCAGTCTCCACTCCCCCAGCGATCAGATTGCAATGTTTTAACATTGTCACAAGTCACGAGTTGAGAGGTAACAATCTTCTAATTTTAAAAGGCAGACGGTCAATGCTAGACCTTTCATCGGCACTTGTACGCCAATCAATAACTGCGCAGACTTTGTAGACCCCCGCACCAGCTGAGCTGCCGAGCCAAGTATAAATACGTCTCAGTTCTCTGAATATCCAGCACCATATGTGACTTATTTTCATCACTTTCGTACCTCGTGAAGGCCACCATCACTCACTGGCTGTCTAGGAACCGCAGAGTAAAGGCCCGCCGTTTTAGTCTATCAATAGCTCTTTGATAATTCAGTAAACATATCTCGCTCACTGGCTTTTACCTTCGCTTTGCCGGGGGAGGATAACGCAGCACGATCAAAACAAGTCTTCTGCTCTTGTCACTTGCAACTCACCCATTATTCTTGGCAAGGAAGTCCTTCAAAGATTGCTCGCCTTAATAGACCTCTTGGCAGGTCCTTGTAAAAATGCTGGAAGATCAACGCACTTGGGGGGGGGGGGGAGCTACAAGTAGCACTCTGAAACTTTATGAAAAGTCGAGATATTCGCACCAATCGCTCGTGCCTTCTGAATGAGGCTGCAGATTTAGTTTTAAAGGGTCAATAAACAACTTAAGGTTGAACTACAGGTAGATGGAAAAGAGGCAAATGAATGTAGCTCTGTATTCATTAATACACCAGTAAAGGCTAATTCCACCACTTTAAGACCAGGCCTATTCTGACACGTCTCACATCTTTGTAAAAAATCTGCATATTTTTTTTTTTTATCCGTAGGAGACGCTTTAAAAGCCTTTACAAGGTGCCACTTTAGATTTTCATAGGAGGGCTGGTGCTAGAATTATTGCTCATGATCTGGCGTTCGCGGTGATACCTCACGTGTGTAGTGTGATCGCTATTTAACATATGCATGCAGCATTCACCTTTGCACGCGAGCATGGGGGGACGGGCGCTCTTAAATTTATTGACTTTTTTGCTATCGCAAGGAATGAACACCATTCCTTGTGATCACATGGGCAGTGACAGATACTCTTTACTGAGAGATCTGGGGTCTGTTACACCTAAATCTCTCCTCTACCCTTAAAAGCATCAGATCAAACCAAGATCAGCTTGATCCAATGCTTTCCCAAGCCAGTAATGGCTTGTTTACCTACAGCCAGTGGCACCTGCTCGCTGTCTTACCTCATCTAGGTGGTAGGTGGCGGGTATTGGCTAGCAGGCATCATCAGCGGGATCGGCATTGTCAGCGGGATTGGGCATCGTCAGCGGGATTGGGCATCGACAGCGGGTCTGGGCATCATCTTTGTCAGCTGGATTGGGCATCATCAGCAGGATTGGGCATCATCAGCGGGATAGGGCCTCGGCAGCAGGATCGGGCAGCGGCAGCGGGATCGGGCGTCAAACAACCACCCACCCCCCTGAGCGGAACACCCCCCCCCCGTGTTTGCCGGTCGGTTCGACACTTACCCCATCGTGGCGGGTGGCAGGCAGCTTGGTGCAGTGGCTCAGCTCCTCCCCTCCTCCTCCTCCTAGGCGTCCAATAGGATCGTCTGTCTTTTCAGCCATTTAGGTGACCGGTGTCAAAACCTATTTCCTGATTGCCCGTGAGGAGGATCAGTGTTACAACAGCGAATATTGATTGACACCTGGGTGGGATCGGAGCACACTCTCTGTGACCCGAGCCCACCCTATATTGAAGCCTGTCGGTGCTTCAAAAAAAACAGCCCCTCCGTATTGGAATCCATGCGCCGGTGTCCTGAAAGGGGGCGGACGCATGGATAGTGGAGGCGGCGATGGACTGGGGGGGGGGACAGTGCCCGTGCGCCCTCAATGGATGGGCCACCCCTGCCTCAAAGATGCGGGGGATTCAAATAGTTCCTCGTATGGCTTAGTATGTGTATACGGCTGTCCTGGCATTATTGTAGCAAGTGTTTTTGTTGGGGGGGGGGGGTTTGCTAACACATAATGCTCATACATTTCGGGAAAGGGGAGCACAGTTTGGCATGTTTACCCTGGGCTCTAGATGACCTTGTCCTGTCAATGAGAGGAAGGGACCACCTTCCGCCAACAGTAAAGACAATCCGGCGGCTAATTAGCCACTAGGATCGCTTTTACAAAAAAAAGTCCATCACAGGTGGCAAACAAAGATATCGGAATGATGCCTGTAGCTGCAGGCATCATCCTGGTAAAACCACTTAAACCCCCGCAACGTACCGGTACGTCGATGGGGCTGAAGTGGTTAACATGTTACATCCGTATTTAGGGTGTAGCATGTTGCCAAATGAAGCCCCCCCTCCCCATGACAACATACGTTCTTCTCCCCAGCCACAGCTGTCATCTTTGAATTTTTTTTCGCTCCCACAGCTGCGTCATTCATTTACAGAGAAACACGCGTCAACGCAAATTCGTTTTCCGTCATGGTGTGAATAAGCCCTAAAACCCACCATCATTTGTTGGAGATATGAGGGTAGTGCCCTTCAAAGTTAGCACCGGGGGGGGCCCCCCGTACCTTTGGGTTGCGGTAGGAACAATGGTGAAGGTAGTTGAGATAAAAACCTGTACTATCATAAATTCCACTTGTCATGTGTGAATAGAAAAGTTGACTGTTCGGGGAAGGATAAGACTTGTAAGGATGTGAGAAATACGCCGTGTGCACAGAGCAGATAACGTGTATTTGCCCAGCAGCTCGTAGGGTAACACCCAACCATGTGAGCTGAGCACCGTGGAATGTGTCCATGGCCAGGTGTCCTCCATTCAATGGATCACACTGAGCCTACCACAAACAAATCTTCGTAAATGGGAATATTCCAAAGACACATAAATGGCGCTTATTTACATAAAAAGAAAAGTAAGCAGAGGTGACTTCCCTTTAACACATTTTCTGTTCTGTAAACCGGCCAATCCAGTAAAATAAGAAACCCGTACCTTCTGTAACATACGAGGGTTCTTCAACATGTTTCCATTTCACTCTATTAAATATAAAAAAGTGTGGAAACTTTTTGAAGACCCCCTCGTACTAGCTGCTCCTGGCTGTTTTTGGTTTTAAAGTGGACTTATCATCAGATACACTATATTGTCAAAAGTATTGGGACGCCTGCCTTTACACACACATAAACTTTAATAGCGCCCCAGCATGGGCGTCTGCAGGTAGAGGCAAGGGGGGGGGGGGGAAGTGTCCTCCCTGGAATCAGGGATCGGATCAGGAGTTTGTTCCCCACTCGGTCTTTATCCTAGCGCTGGAGGCCGGCCCTCTCCTCACCCAGAATGAAAACGGGTCTTGCCAGCTGCTGGCCATCATGGATATCCTACTGGCATGCAAGGTACCGTATTGAGCATTACACACATAGGGGCACATAGGGGCACTTGAGGGACTGCAGACAGGGCTAGGGGTCCCTCTCTCTGACCCCCATTACCCCTCTCTCTCTGTCACCCCTCTGTATTTTTCACCCACTCTCTCTGTCACCACACCCCTCTGTCTCTCTCTGTCACACTCCTCTCTCTCTGTCACCCCCCTATGTCTCTCTCTGTCACCCCCTCTGTCTCTTTCTGTCACCCCCCTCTCTCTGTCACCCCCTTTCTCTCTGTCACTCTCTCTGTCATCCCCCCTGTCTCTTTCTGTCACCCCCTATGTCTCTTTCCGTCACCCCTCACTCTGTCACCCCCCCCTCTCTCTCTGTCACCCCCCTGTCTCTCTCTGTCACCCCCCACATGTATGCAGTCTCTTAGAGTCTCTTGTGCCATGTCTGCAGTCTCTTATAGTCTCTTGGGCCATGTATGCAGTCACTTACAGTCTCTTGAGCCATGTATGCAGTTTCTGACAGTCTCTTGGGCCATGTATACAGTCTCTTGTCATCTCTTGTGCCATGTCTGCAGTCTCTTGAGCCATGTATGCAGTCACTTACAGTCTCTTGGGCCATGTATGCAGTCACTTACAGTCTCTTGGGCCATGAATGCAGTCACTGACAGTCTCTTGGGCCATGAATGCAGTCACTGACAGTCTCTTGAGCCATGTATGCAGTCACTGACCATCTCCTGTGCTACGTCTGCAGTCTCTGACCGTGATAATGACATTGTCGAAAAGGGTCAGAGCATGGGTGACCTTTAAATATTGCCCCCCCCCCCGGAAAAAAGTTCTGCGGACGCCCATGCATCCCAGTCTTATGCCCCATACACACGACCGGTTTTGCCGTCGGAATAAACTCTGAAGGTTTTTCAACAGAATTCCGCTCAAGATGTCTTGCATACACACGGTCGCACCAAATTCCGACCTTCAAGAACGCGGTGACGTACAACACGTACGACGGGACAACACGTACGACGCCTCGTACTTGCTTTAGACCATGCGTCATATTTGGAACGTCGGCACAGCATACAGACGAGCGGTTTTCCCGATAGATATTGATTCCGTCTGAAAAATATAGAACACGTTCTCTATCTAAGTCCGTCTGAATTTTCGACGGAATGTCCGACCGTGTGTACACGGCATTAGTCCGTAGTGTTCAATATTGAGTTGGCCCGCCCTTTGCAGCTATAACAGCTTCAACTCTTCTGGGAAAGCCGTCCACAAGGTTTAGGAGTGTGTCTATGGGAATGTTGGACCATTCTTCCAGAAGAGCATTTGTGAGGTCAGGCACTGATGTTGGACGGGAAGTCCTGGCTCGCATTCTCCGCTCTAATTTATTCCAAAGGTGTTCTATAGGGTTGAGGTCAGGACCAGTCAAGCTCCTCCACCCCAAACTCACTCATATGTATAAAGATACACTGTATTATCAAAAGTATTGGGATGCCTGCCTTTACACTCATGAACTTTAATGGCATCCCAGTCTTAGTCCGTAGGGTTCAATATTGAGTTTTCCAGAGAAGTTCCTCCACCCCAAACTCGCTCCTCTATGTCTTTATGGACCTTGCTTTGTGCACTGGTCCAACTCATTTGGTGGAAGGGGGATTATGGTGTGGGGTTGTTTTTCAAGGGTTGGGCTTGGCCCCTTAGTTCCAGTGAAGGGAATGCTTAAAGAGGAAGTAACCCCTAATGGGTTTACTTCCTCTTTGTTTCCCTGCAAAGGTAAAGCATAATGGACTACTATGCATCGCATAGTAGTCCATTATGTGTCACTTACCTGACACAGGAGCCAGCGAAGTCACTGCTGTCCCCTTGTGTACGGAGCCTCCATCTTCTTGGTGGGTCTCGCGGCTCCGGCGCTGTCATTCGACAGCGCCGCAATGACGTCACCCCCGCGCTTGCGCACGAGAGCCGCCACTTGCGGCATATTGCCGTTGAGAGAGGCGCACTCAACGTTTAGGAGATATTTCTTTGACCTACAGGTAAGCCTTAATCTAGGGTTTACAACCACTTTAAGGCCTCAGCATACCAAGACATTTTGGACAATTTCATGCTCCCAACTTTGTGGGAACAGTTTGGGGATGGCCCCTTTCTGTTCCAACATGACTGCGCACCAGTGCAGACACATAGGGCAGGAATCCAATGGAGGAGCCAGGAGCGCAAAGCGGGGGACTCAAGAAGAGGAGGATCAAGGTTGCCCTGTGCAAAACCTTGTAAATTATGACATTACTGTACAATCACTTTAAGCGTCTCGCTGCCCATCTAAAGGCTATGTGTGGCAGCAAAGGGGGTGGGCTTGCCTACACGCTGCATATATGCGTCCATGGGCAGCAGCAGACCACGGGAGGGAGCATTCTCACAACCACAGCTCCTGGCCTCCAGTATCGATCAGGAGCTGTGGGACTGGAAGTACAGAATTTAGAGGAGCAGCATGAAAGGGAAGACGAAGGTTTGAGGATAGCAGGGCTGACAGCAAGTTGCAATCTTCAATGTGAGCGGAGAATCATTCGGAGTAATAAACGTTCGCTTGCTCAACTGTAATACCTCTGTTCTGCTACATTAAAACCAGCTGTAACAAATCTCTATTTCCAGATCATTTAAAATCCAGGTTTCAGCTTCCACCTTACCTGTCAGCAGACTCCGTCCTCTCTAACCCTCCGGATGCTTCCCACCCCGTATACTTTCATCAATTGTTACAAATCGTTTCTTTCAAAGCAGAGAAACAAAGGTTCAATTTGCATTGCAACACATCGTACTGGACGTTAACACACGTCATAATGCCCCCTCGACACATGTTGATGGGCATTATGGTGCGTATACATGTGTTATTATGCCTTGGTGTGCAGCAAGACATATGTTGACAAGCATTTTTTTTTTTTTAACCACTTCAGCCCTGGAAGGTTTTACCCCCCCCCCCTTTTCATGACCAAGCCAATAGCACTGCGTTACTTTAACTGACAATTGAATGGTCGAGCAACCATGTTTACTGAAGCAAATTTTACGTTTTTTTTTTCCCCCCTACAAATAAACCTTTCTTTTGGTGGTATTTGATCACCTCTGCGGTTTTAATTTTTTGCACTATAAACATAAAAAGAGCGACAATTTTGAAAAAAAAAAAAATGTTTTTTTCCTTTCTGCATATACATATTCAATAAAAAAATATAAAAAAATCTTCATCAATTTAGGCCAATGTGTATTCTGCTGCATGTTTTTGGTAAAAAAAAAATCCCAATAAGCATCTATTGATTGGTTTGCGCAAAAGTTATCACGTCGACAAACTATGGGATATTTTCATATCATTTTTATTTATTTATTTTACTAGTAATGGCAGCGATTTTTAGTGGGACTGCGACATTGCGGCAGACAAATCGGACACCTAACTGGCAGGTTTGACAAGTTCCCCCCTATGTTGTGGAGCTGATGAAATGGAGATGTGCCTGTCCTACAACATGAACTTGGGTTCATCTAGAAGACAGCTGTTATTTATGGGCCAAAGGGTTGTAGGTAGGAGATTCCCCACAGCTGCATGCATACAAAGGGCAAGGATGCTTGTGAAATAATTGACCTAAAATGCCACATTAACATGGACAAATATGGGCATTTACCTTTATTAGGTCAATGTCAGGATCTGGATCTGAACCCAATACCGCTCTTGCATCTGGCAGTAGCTCTTCTTATTGTGCAACCTGAGATAATAGACAGCTTCCTTGCCTGATCCTGTGGACAACCTTACCTTCTATCTTGTTTCTGGTAATCCCTGAGCTCCATGCTTCTCCCAAGAACTTCCTTTTTTAAGCCACGTCCGGATTGTCCAAAATGGGGGCCAAGGAGGAGGGAGCAAGTGAGATAGAAGAATGCACAGGAGTGCACAGGAGCCTACAAGCTCACTGGATTTATGGCAGGATGAACAGTAATTTTGATGCACTAAATCAGTGGTCTCCAAACTGTGGCCCGGGTGCCAGATACGGCCCTTTGCTTGCTTTTATCTGGCCCCTGGGGCACTGTTTTCATCCACTGATACCATAACCCCCCCCCCCCCCCCCCCCCCCACACACACACACTGAACACCAATGAAGGAGCAGAATTCCTCCCAATGACATCAACGATGGGGTACAATTCTTCCCAATTAAACCGAAGATGGGGCACAATTCCTACCAATGACACCAACAATGGGGCCCAATGATACCAATGATGGGGCACAGTTCCTCCCACTGACACCGACAATGGGGCATTGTTTATCCCCACCGATGTCTAGACATGTGCAAAAGGAAAAAATTCGTTTCGTTTAGTTTCGTTTTAATTCGTTAATTAATTAATTTCGTTTAGTTAGATTCGTTACATTTGTTAAATTCGTTTTCGGATTTCGTTTAGTTTTCGACCGATTTTCGAATTCGAAAATATTTTGCGACCCGACTTTGGGTCCACGTATCTCGGGGTCACTTGGTGATATAAACTCCAAATTTGGAGAGGTTGTAGTGCTAGTTCTACTGAGTTTGCATACCAAATTTGGGGTTTCTAGCTACAAGTGGCCCCGAGATATGTGGCCCCAAAGTCGGGTCGAAAAATGTTCTTCTCTGCTGCAGAAAAGTGCTTGACATTTTGTGACCCGACTTTGGGGCCACGTATCTCGGGGCCACTTATAGCTAGAAACCCCAAATTTGGTATGCAAACACAGTAGAACTAGCACTGCAACCTCTCCAAATTTGGGGTTTCTATCAGCAAGTAACCCCGAGATACGTGGACCCAAAGTCGGGTCGCAAAATATTTTCGAATTCGGTTGAAAAAATTTCAAATGCAGTTGAAATATTTTCAAATCTGGTTGAAATTATTTCAACTGCATTAGAAACTATTTCAACCAGATTTGAAAATATTTCATCTGCATTAGAAACTATTTCTATCACCAAGTAACCCCGAGATACGTGGACCCAAAGTCGGGTCACAAAATATTTTCGAATTCGGTGGAAATAGTTTCAAATGCGGTTGAAATCATTTCAAATGCAGGTGAAATAATTTCAAATCATGTTGATACTATTTCAAGCGGATTCGAAAATATTTTGCGACCCGACTTTGAAAAAAAAAATGAAATTGATTCTAACAGTCTGCAGAAGATCTGCAAAAAAAAAAGAAGTGAAATGGCTGTTAATAGTCTACAGGAGATCTGCTATTAAATTATATTTGTTTTTTTATTCTGTTCTAATCTTTTCTATTTGAATTATAAATTTTGGAAGATGGTTATTTATTATACACATCTGTCACATAAAAAAAAAGATGTGAAATGGCTGTCACGGATGTCGGTCGCAAGGCAAGTACATATGCTGTATGTCATTGTCCACTTGCCACAACACCTGCCACAAGTGCCAAGACACCTGCCACGATTGCCACATGACCTGCCACGAGTACCACGTGACCGACCACAAGTGCCACGTGACCTGCCCCGTGACCAAGTTGTGGATTGTCCACTTGCCATGTCACCTGCCACAAGTTATGGGGTTCCTAGCACCAAGTGACCCCCAGATATGGGGCATATGTCAAGTACTTTTCTACAGCAGAGAATTACATTTTGTGACCCGACTTTGAGGCCACGTATCTCGGGGCCACTTAAAGCTAGAAACCAGTAGAACTAGCACTATAACCTCTCCAAATTTGGGGTTTCTATCACCAAGTAACCCGAGATACGTGGACCCAAAGTCGGGTCGCAAAATATTTTCGAATCCGGTTGAAATAGTTTCAAATGCGGTTGAAATAATTTCAAATGCAGTTGAAATAATTTCGAATCATGTTGATACTATTTCAAGCGGATTCGAGAATATTTTGCCATCCGAATTTGAAAAAAAAATGAAATTGATTCTAACAGTCTGCAGAAGATCTGCAAAAAAAAGTGAAATGGCTGTTAATAGTCTACAGGAGATCTGCTAAAAAAAGAAATAGATGCTAATAGTCTGCAGGAGATCTGGTGAGAAAACGAAATAGATACTAATTGTCTGCAGGAGATCTGCAAAAAAAAGTGAAATGGTTCTTAATAGTCTACAGGAGATCTGCTAAAAAAAGAAATAGATGCTAATAGTCTG
This sequence comes from Lithobates sylvaticus, assembly GCA_028564925.1. Taxonomy (NCBI): domain Eukaryota; kingdom Metazoa; phylum Chordata; class Amphibia; order Anura; family Ranidae; genus Lithobates; species Lithobates sylvaticus. Next base: position 199,320,726 of record CM053035.1, read on the forward strand.
CAGGAGATCTGGTGAGAAAACGAAATAGATACTAATAGTCTGTAGTTGTAGTGCTAGTTCTACTGTGTTTGCATACCAAATTTGGGGTTTCTAGCTACAAGTGGCCCCGAGATACGTGGCCCAAAGTCGGGTCACAAAATGTAATTCTCTGCTGCAGAAAAGTACTTGACATATCGCCCCTATCTTGGGGTCACTTGGTGCTAGGAACCCCACAACTTGTGGCAGGTGACGTGGCAAGTGGACTATCCACAACTTGGTCATGTGGCCGGTCATGTGGCACTCGTGGCCGGTTATGTGGCACGCGTGGCCGGTCACGTGGCACTCGTGGCAGGTGTCGTGCCACTCGTGGCAGGTGTCGTGGCACTTGTGGCAAGTGAACAATACACAACTTGTGGCAGGTGATGTGGCAAGTGGACAATGACATACAGCATATGTACTTGCCTTGCGATCGACATCTGTGTTAGACGTGCAAAAATAAAAAAATTGTTTTGTTTCGTTTTAATTCGTTAATTAATTCATTTTGTTTAGTTAGATTCGTTAAATTCGTTTTCGGATTTTGTTTCATTTTTGACCGAATTCGAAAAATCAGTCGCATTTGAAATTATTTCAACCGGATTTAAAAATATTTCAACCGAGTTTAAAAATATTTCTACTGGATTTGAAATTATTTCAACTGCATTAGAAACTATTTCAACCAGATTTGAAACAGTTTCTAATGCAGTTGAAATAGTTTCTAATGCAGTTGAAATATTTTCAAATCTGGTTGAAATAGTTTCTAATGCAGTTGAAATAATTTCAACCAGATTTGAAAATATTTCAACTGCATTTGAAATTATTTCAACCAAATTCGAAAATATTTTGCGACCCGACTTTGGGTCCACGTATCTCGGGGTCACTTGGTGATATAAACCCCAAATTTGGAGAGGTTGTAGTGCTAGTTCTACTGTGTTTGCATACCAAATTTGGGGTTTCTAGCTATAAGTGGCCCCGAGATATGTGGCCCCAAAGTCGGGTCACAAAATGTAATTCTCTGCTGTAGAAAAGTACTTGACATATCCCCCATATCTGGGGGTCACTTGGTGCTAGGAACCCCATAACTTGTGGCAGGTGACATGGCAAGTGGACAATCCACAACTTGGTCACATGGCAGGTCACGTGGCACTTGTGATTGGTGACGTGGCACTCATGGCAGGTGTCTTGGCGCTTGTGGCAGGTGTTGTGGCAAGTGGACAATGACATACAGCATATGTACTTGCCTTGCGATCGACATCCGTGACAGCCATTTCACATCCTTTTTTTTTATGTGACAGATGTGTATAATAAATAACCATCTTCCAAAATGTATAATTCAAATAGAAAAGATTAGAACAGAATAGAAAAAAAATATATAATTTAATAGCAGATCTCCTGTAGACTATTAACAGCCATTTCACTTCTTTTTTTTTTTTGCAGATCTTCTGCAGACTGTTAGAATCAATTTCATTTTTTTTTTTCAAAGTCGGGTCGCAAAATATTTTCAAATCCACTTGAAATAGTTTCAACATGATTTGAAATTTTTTCAACATGATTTGAAATTTTTTCAACATGATTTGAAATTTTTTCAACTGCATTTGAAATTATTTCAACCGAATTCGAAAATATTTTGCGACCCGACTTTGGGTCCACGTATCTCGGGGTTACTTGCTGATAGAAATAGTTTCTAATGCAGATGAAATATTTTCAAATCTGGTTGAAATAGTTTCTAATGCAGTTGAAATAGTTTCTAATGCAGTTGAAATAGTTTCTAATGCAGTTGAAATATTTTCAAATCTGGTTGAAATAGTTTCTAATGCAGTTGAAATAATTTCAACCAGATTTGAAAATATTTCAACTGCATTTGAAATTATTTCAACCAAATTCGAAAATATTTTGCGACCCGACTTTGGGTCCACGTATCTCGGGGTCACTTGGTGATATAAACCCCAAATTTGGAGAGGTTGTAGTGCTAGTTCTACTGTGTTTGCATACCAAATTTGGGGTTTCTAGCTATAAGTGGCCCCGAGATATGTGGCCCCAAAGTCGGGTCACAAAATGTAATTCTCTGCTGTAGAAAAGTACTTGACATATCCCCCATATCTGGGGGTCACTTGGTGCTAGGAACCCCATAACTTGTGGCAGGTGACATGGCAAGTGGACAATCCACAACTTGGTCACGTGGCAGGTCACGTGGCACTTGTGATTGGTGACGTGGCACTCATGGCAGGTGTCTTGGCGCTTGTGGCAGGTGTTGTGGCAAGTGGACAATGACATACAGCATATGTACTTGCCTTGCGATCGACATCCGTGACAGCCATTTCACATCCTTTTTTTTTATGTGACAGATGTGTATAATAAATAACCATCTTCCAAAATGTATAATTCAAATAGAAAAGATTAGAACAGAATAGAAAAAAAATATATAATTTAATAGCAGATCTCCTGTAGACTATTAACAGCCATTTCACTTCTTTTTTTTTTTGCAGATCTTCTGCAGACTGTTAGAATCAATTTAATTTTTTTTTTCAAAGTCGGGTCGCAAAATATTTTCAAATCCACTTGAAATAGTTTCAACATGATTTGAAATTTTTTCAACATGATTTGAAATTTTTTCAACATGATTTGAAATTTTTTCAACTGCATTTGAAATTATTTCAACCGAATTCGAAAATATTTTGCGACCCGACTTTGGGTCCACGTATCTCGGGGTTACTTGCTGATAGAAATAGTTTCTAATGCAGATGAAATATTTTCAAATCTGGTTGAAATAGTTTCTAATGCAGTTGAAATAGTTTCTAATGCAGTTGAAATAGTTTCTAATGCAGTTGAAATATTTTCAAATCTGGTTGAAATAGTTTCTAATGCAGTTGAAATAATTTCAACCAGATTTGAAAATATTTCAACTGCATTTGAAATTATTTCAACCGAATTCGAAAATATTTTGCGACCCGACTTTGGGTCCACGTATCTCGGGGTCACTTAGTGATATAAACCCCAAATTTGGAGAGGTTGTAGTGCTAGTTCTACTGTGTTTGCATACCAAATTTGGGGCTTCTAGCTATAAGTGGCCCCGAGATATGTGGCCCCAAAGTCGGGTCACAAAATGTCAAGCACTTTTCTGCAGCAGAGAATGACATTTTTCGACCCGACTTTGGGGCCACATATCTCGGGGCCACTTGTAGCTAGAAACTTGAAATTTGGTATGCAAACATAGTAGATCTAGCACTATAACATATCTTGGGGTTTCTATCACTAAGTGACCCTGAGATATTTCGAATTTCGTCCGCGATTTTTCGATTCGAAAAAAATTCGGATTCGGTAAAATTCGTTAGTATTGTAATTCGGTAATTCGGATGCATCCGAATGTCCGAATAATGAAAAATTCGTCCGAATTTCGATTCGGAACATAACGAAATGCACATGTCTACCGATGTCCAGACCTTTTCTACTCCCAATAACCACAGTCTGGCCCCCCTTAAGTCTGAAGGACTGTAAACTGGCCCTCTCAGAAAGTTTGGAGACCCCTGCACTAAATGAACAGATATAAAAGAATATTTAACAAACCAAATGAGAGCAAATAAGAGAAGTTTGTTCACCATTCAGATAACGGGCTGCACACTGAAGGCATTCAACTCTAGCCAAGGTTTATTGCAATGAATCGCTCCCTACCAAAACCATACCCCCAACATGTTTGACCCACAGTAGGGCTTAATCACAGATTGTGTCAGGGGTCAAGTCCTGGGGAAAAAGTGTGGGAACTCCCACCCAAGATCCACTCGCCCACCAAAAAAAAATAAAAAATGATACGGTCATATGCACGAACGCTTCAAAAGTGGTATTTTTCATCCAATTTTCGTATTGTGTGTATGAAGCTTAACTATTAGCACATGAAAAAAAAGATCCTCAATAAACATAAATACGGTAATTCTCTGAATAATCAGCATTCATTCAATTGTGCTTCCATGCAAATGTGAACATCATGTTCTGATCTTTATTGGGGCATTTTATTTTGTATATAGAGTGTTTATGTGGGGAGTTTACACTTTTCATTGAACAGAGTTTGGATAACACAGGGTTAAACGGAAAGGTCATAAATTAACTGCACATTATCTGGACAGAATGCTTGGGGAGATAGTGATGTGTTCCTGCTTAGGAGATGTATGTTAGCTTGGGGGGCTGCAAAGTCTGCAGGGCTCCAACACACACTCGCTGCTATTCCAACCCTTCACATATTTCCACATAAACTTCCCTCCTGGCATTAAACTTTGCCAGGTATTGTGCTCAGCTTACCACCCCAAACTGATGTTCCTCCCTCAGCTCACCTCTCTCCCTGCATGTCCTGTGAGCAGAATAGCTGTGCTCCTCCTCTGGGTTCTCTCATCATATGGCACTGAAGATAGAGGAGGGGGGGGATTCAGCGGGACACACAGAGCAAGTATGCAGGAGACTAGGGGGGGGGGGGTGAGGAGACAGAAAATCAGGAGGGGCCAGCGGGGAGGAGCGCATCACGAGAGATCTGACTAAATACAATCTCTTAGCAGCAGGGACCTGATCTACCCATCAGCTAGCTGTGATTGACAGGTAGATCGAAGCGGAAGCTGTCATGGGGCCCCCTACTGGCAATGCCTGAAAGGTCAGGTGTGCGGCACTTACTATTGCGAGCTGTGTCGGCAGCTGCTGGTGTAGCACCTGCCACACAGCTCGCATACTTCAAAGTCTTGCAGGACACGGCTGCTAACGGGAACCGAGTTCCTGTTGTGGGAAAAAGTACAGGAACTCCGTTCCCAATGCGTTCCCGCAGGACTTGAGCCCTGGATGGTGTACTCCATTGGAGTAAGAGAAGACTCCAGGGCCTTGGCGTCTGACTGATTGCAGGACATCGAGGAGGATACAGGATGCGAGTGGTGGAAGCGGTTGGGTTTGAGTTGCCACCTCATCCCTTTAAACCCGAACACATATTAATTACACAGATTCTGTGGCTGATTAACCGGTTCCCGACCGCCTCCTGCACATATACGTCAGCAGAATGGCACGGTCAGGCCATGGTACAGGTACGTGGCCCTTTAATTGCCTGGCCGTGGGTCGCACACGCGCCGCCAGCGGCACGCTTGCGACCCGGTTGGGAGCTCCGTGACCCCAGCCGCGGGACCAGCGGACCCGATCGTGGGTCACAGAGCTGAAGAACGGGGAGAGGTCTGTGTAAACAGACCTTTCCCCGCGCTTCCTACTCTGCCTGTCATTGATCAGCTGTTCCCGGTCATCGGGAAAGCCGATCAATGACGTCAGACGTCAGCCCCGCCCCCTAATGTAAAAAAACAAACACACGTCACATACCATAACCCCTCCCCGCCCCCTAGTGGTTAACTCTTTCACTGCATGTGTCATTTATACAGGAATCAATGCATTTAAATATCATTGATTGCTGTATAAATGACAATGGTCCCAAAAATGTGTCAAAAATGTCCGATGTGTCCGCCATAATGTCGCAGTCACAATAAAAATCGCTGATCGCCGCCATTACTAGTAAAAAAAAAAATATTAATAAAAATGCTATAAAACTATCCCCTATTTTGTAAACACTATAACTTTTGCGCAAACCAATCAATAATCGCTAATTGCGATTTTTTTTTACCAAAAATATGTAGAAGAATACGAATCGGCCTAAACTGAGGAAAAAAAAATTTTTTTATATATTTTTGGGGGATATTTATTATAGCAAAAAGCAAAAAATATTGCATTTTTTTCAAATATGTCGCTCTATTTTTTTTTATAGCGCAAAAAATAAAAACCGCAGGGGCGATCAAATACCACCAAAAGAAAGCTCTATTTGTGGGGAAAAAAAGGACGCCAATTTTGTTTGGGAGTCACGTCGCACGACCGCGCAATTGTCAGTTAAAGTGACGCAGTGCCGAATCGCAAAAAGGGGCCTGGTCCTTTGGCTGCCAATTGGTCCGGGGCTGAAGTGGTTAAGGTGGTAATTAAACTTACTTAGTGCCTGATCTGCATTAAATTAGCCTCGGAACCTGTGTCATTAAGACGTGTTTGGGTTGAGGTGGCAACCCTAGGTTGGGTTCATCTAAAAGAAGTTTTACAAACACTTTAAAGGCATGTTAACCAGTCTAAAAAAACATTACTACAGTCTTAACACATATAACTAAAAGTAGCAGAAGAGCTGACCCTGACCACTCTTACGGGCCACTCATACGGGCCAGGCTGCTTGCTGAGATCTCCAATCGATAATTGCACTTATTATTGTTGCGTCTGTTTTGAGCATTTCGGAATAACTCCATTAAAAAATTGTGTGCCAGACTAAAGTAACAGAACAGCCTTAATGGCATAATAAAGAGTTATACGGCAGATGTGATTGACTTCAAGCATCTCTGGTCAAATGTTCCCAGGTGTTAAGTTAAATGAAATGACTAGGGCAGTCTCGGCTTTTTTTTTTTTTTTTTTTCCCCGGCTAGCCCCAACCCCGGTCCCGAGCCATTCCCAGATGCCAGTGTCTGGTTTTCATAAAGCCTTTGCCTGCCTGCTTAATTTCTGGCGCAAGACACATAAAATGAAGCTTTAGGCAAGTAATTAAAACTCAGGTTTGCCCAATTAGGCAACTAATTGGCAGAACAGGCTCCTTTAATTACTTTTTTTTATGGCCTCGCAAAAAACAAAATGTTTTCGTTGAGAGCACGACAATGATGTCAGTGTAAATAAAACTATAGAATTTTTGGTGGCAGAATAGGATGGGATGCTTTTAAAGGGGGCTCCCTGGATGGGATCCGAGTCGTCTCTATTGGTAAACCAATTTACCGCTGTAAATAGGTCATTAATTGTGTGGGGTAAGGCGGGCTGCTTCTTTGGAGGAACGCAAATCTTTTGCTTTTCCTGGTGAGACGGGACCAATATGAGATGTGGTATTATCCAACTAAGGTAGCGGTCTCCAAACTGTACCCCCGGGGCCGGAAGCGTCCCTTTGCTTGCTTTTATCCAGTCTTTGGGGCACTATGTCATCCACTAGTACCAACAATGACACATAATTCCCTTCACTGACATCAACAATGGGGCCCAATGATACCAAATATGGAGCACAATTCTTCTTCACAACTCTTTCAATTCTATGACATCGTTTTGGTCTAGGCCAGAAACCAGGAAGTAACTGAAGAAAAGTAAAAAAAAAAAAAAAAAAAGGTTTAAAACAAGTAAATATAATACACCTTCCTATCTACTGTATCTGATGCTAGTAAAATAAGGATTAAAAATAGTTAAGGTTGATCGGGAGCATGAAGTTCCATTTAACCACTTCCTGCCTGCGCTATAGCTGAAAGACAACTACAGCGCAGGCTTACTTTGCCGGGAGGGCGCACATGGACGTCCTCCTGTGATCGCTCTGCCCACGCACCTTTGGACTCCGCTGGTCACAGATTGGGGTAAAGGGTCAATCACATCACCTCTTTACCACGTGATCAGCTGTGTCCAATGACAGCTGATCATGGATGTAAACACAAGCCAGTTATCGGTTGTCACAATGACAGCGTAAGGAGAGAAGAAGAGAGCCGATAACCAGTGCAGTCCCAACAGTGCCCACCAGTGCTGCCAATCAGTGCCCACCAGTGCTTTCCATCAGTGCCCGCCAGTGCTGTCAATCAGTGCCCACCAGTGCTGCCAATCAGAGTCTCCTCATCAGCGTCATCGATCAGTGCCCATCAGTGCTGCCTACTAGTGCCTGTTAGTGCCCATCAGTGCTGTCTATCAGTGCCCTTCAGTGCCACTATCAGTGTAGCCTTATCAGTGTCTCCTCATTGGTGTCCATCAGTGCAGTCTATCAGTGCCCATCAGTGCCCTCTCATCAGTGACCATCAGTGCAGCCTCATCAGTGCCCATCAGTGTAGCCTTATTAGCGCCTATCAGTGCTGCCTCAGCAGTGCCCATCTGTGCAGCCTCATCAGCGCCTATCAGTGCTGCCTCATCAGTGCCCATCAGTGCTGCCTCATCAGCGCACATAAATGAAGGAGAAAAATTACCTGTTTTTATTTTCAACATTTTCACTCCTCGCAGTGGTTGATTAAATACCACCAAAGGAAAGCTATATTTTTGTGAAAAAAATATTAAAAATGTCACATGGGTACAGTGTAGCATGACCACGCATGTGTCATTCAAAATGTGACAGCGCTGAAATCTGAAAATTGGCCTGGGCAGGAAGGGGGTGAAAGTGCCCGGTAGGCAAGCGGTTAACCACCCACTGAAATCCACTGTAAATCAAGGGCCTGGTGGGTATTCCAGAGGCCCATGAAAGGGTGGCAACGCTGCTGCTCCATATAGTGAATGCATAGGCAGCGTTGTCACCCTATTGGTGAAAGTGCAGGGGAGGGGGCAAGAATTAAAAAAAAATTAAATAACAGTGATTCCTAAATATTGGGGAAAAAAAAGGAATAAGAAAAAATAAATAAAAAATAATACATAAAAGAAATAATAAAATAAATAAAAATAATTAATAAAAGGAATAGGAAAATAAATAAAATAATACATAAAATAAATAATAAAATAAATAAAAATAATAAATAAAAGGAATAAGAAAATAAATAAAAATAATAAATAAAAGGAATAGGAAAATAAATAAAAATAATAAATAAAATAAATAAGAAAATAAAGAAAAATAATAAATAAAAGGAATAAGAAAATAAAGAAAAAAAAAAATAAATAAATGAAATAAGAAAATAAAGAAAAAGGAATAAGAAAAAAGTAAGGCGTATTTTTTTAAATTTTTATTTCGGTTTTACGACCAGTTTTGCCGAATAGCCAGCATGTATCCATCACCTATTGACACAATATTACCATGAGGTCCATTCTCTGCACAAACCTGCCCAGCTAAAAAAAAAAAAAAAAAAACTTTTCTCTGGCAAACTCCCGACGATGATCAATGGCGAACTCTTTTAACCGAAAAAAAGAAAAAAAATCGCTATCCCGCGTTCACAAACAGAGACCTTAAATTAAATAAACAGCCTGCGTGGCACTAGATCACATTGAACTGTAAAATAAACCTTCTGACGCAACACTCCATCTCATTATTACCTAAATGTAAAGGAAACCATTTTTAACAGACACTACAAAGGCGGCGCACCCCCCCCCCCCCGAACGCCACCGCCGCTAAATGAGACCTTGATTGGCTTATACGGTTAGTGCCAAATGGACAAGCTGAAGTTTGTTAAGCACCACTTGCAGTCATTATGTCACCCTTCGTAGGCTTTGTACCTTTCAATGGGCTTGTTGTAAATAGAATAATCACCGCTAAACAAAAAAAAAAAAAAATCTTAGCCGGTGACATCTACTTAAAGGAAGTTTAATTCAATGAGGAAGGGGATACCGGTAAAGCTGAAAATACTGGTAAAGCTCCGGAGAACAAAAATTTTCATCTAAATATGTTCCTCAACAACTGCAAAAGGGATATAATTCCACTTTGTGTGCACCAGATGCCTTTGCAAACGCAGATATTACCTTCTAAAAGTAGCATTGACATCATCATCATCATCATCACTATGTGCTGTACATGACCTGTGCAGCAGGCTCCACCCACTACAGAAGGGGTGGAGACGAGACCAGTCATCCTGCACAAGGACTCAGAGCAGTAGTGGCCGGTCTATTATACACTGGGTTACTGCACAGATCTTAACCGCTTGCCGACCATCAAATGCCGATTTACGCCAGAATGGCACTGGTCGGCAAAGTTTAATGCCAGGAGGGAAGTTTATGTGGAAATATGTGGGTTGGAATAGCAGCGAGTGTGTGTTGGAGCCCTGCAGAGTTTGCAGCCCCCCCAAGCTAACATACATCTCCTAAGCAGGAACACATCACTATCTCCCCAAGCATTCTGTCCAGATAATGTGCACTTCATTTATGACCTTTCCGTTTAACCCTGTGTTATCCAAACTCTGTTCAATGAAAAGTGTAAACTCACCACATGAACACTCTATATACAAAATAAAATTCCCCAATAAAGATCAGAACATGCATGGAAGCACAATTGAATGAATGCTGATTATTCAGAGAATTACCGTATTTATGTTTATTGAGGATTGTTTTTTTTATGTACTAACAGTTAAGCTTCATACACACAATACGAGAATTGGATGAAAAATACCACTTTTGAAGCGTTTTTTTTTTTTTTTGGTGGGGGAGTGGATCTTGGGTGGGAGTTCCCACACTTTTTCCCCAGGACTTGACCCCGAATCATATCCTATCATGGCCACACGTAGTCTCCATTGGAAGCCTGTGTGATAGGGTGACAACGCACGAGCACGATTGGGAGATGGAGACAAGGCATTGTCACCCTATCACAGGACGTGCCTGAACAAGGACCATCTTGGCAAATAGATAAATACCCAGATCAAATATTACCTGCCAAAAGCTTTGCATTTTCGTCCAACCAGTTCGGAGATTTGCACAGCTCAAGGAGAGGAGTCAACCTGATTTATTTTTTCTCTGCTGCATTTAGGTAACACTTAACGGTCTTGTCCCTCCTCCCACAACTTGTGATTGGACAGTGAAAGGAGAAGCAGCAGACTGATGAGCTCATCACTTTGTCTCCTCCTGCCAACTCCACCTCCTCACCTCCTATGGTCCTTGCTGGCTGTAGCGGCTGTAAGAGTTCTAGATGCAAAAAAATTATGAAAAAAGGATTTTATTTAATTGTTTTCCTTCAGTTAAGGTTTACCTTCACTTTATCTAGATACTTTGTTAAGTGGTATAAAAATGGTAGCAGTTCGAAAATTCCTTGTCCTTCAAAACCCAGACCTCTTTTTTTTTTTTCTGTCCTGCGTCCATACAGATAGAAAACAGACCCCGACCCCCCAACTTAATTATCCTGTAGCTGTAAGAAAGAGGTAAAATTACGAACTGACCGCACATCAGCCTGAAAACTTTACCCGGAGTTTCTTTTTTTTTTTTTTACTGCCGCCCCCTCTATAAAAAAGTTTAATTGCTCCTTAAAGAGAGGTGGTTCATATACCTTTACGGGCTTAATCATGCCTTAGTGCCAGCCTGAGAACACCTGTGCCATGCAGACGGGGTCCGAGACATGGATTCTCTGCTGTTATTACAAAACCCCATCTAAATACTGAATAAGCTCGAGGGAGCACCGAGGTGCATTTTCAGCCAATCAGTCATCCTAATTAGGCCTCGTATGGACATTTATGAGCGTATATCTAGTGGAAATTATAGCTCAGTGTCTTGTTTTATTTCTTTTTTTTTTTTTTTTTTGCTAGCTCGGAAAAGAATCGTATTTCTTATTTGCACTCAGTTGAATTGTAGCACTTTTTTTTTTTGGTGTGGTCTGCTGAAAGCTCAAGACAAACCTAACTTAGATCCCAATTCTTTAGCTCGACTTTAAGGCAATAAATGTCTTGAGGCCACCACAAAAAATATTTCTTGGATAGCCTGGATACCCTAAAAATAACCTTGAAAGCCCACCCCCTTCGTTGGGGCTCTTAGATTTTTCGGGTAATGGGGAGCATGTGACCTTCAACCCTTCCTCTTAGAACTGAGAAGCCAATTACCAGGCACAAACTGTGTCACTTGGGGAGGAGAAGAGCTCCATGGTGGAGCTCATACAGGTTTTAGACCCACGGCTTCAACAGAAGAGTGGAGCAATTGGAATCTTGAAAGATCACCCGATACATAGGCTGTATGCTCTCTTCCATTATCGGGGTCTTGGAATTTTCGGGTGAAGGGGAGCATGTGACCTTGAACCCTTTCTCTTAGAATTGAGAGGCCAATTACCAGGCCCAAACTATGTCTCTTAAGGAGGAGAAGAGCTCCATGGCGGAGCTCATACATGTTTTAGACCCACGGCTTCAACAGAAGAGTGGAGCAATTGGAATCTTGAAAGCTCACCCGATACGTAGGCTGTGCTCCCCTACTGATCTCTTCCTTCACCGGGGCTCTTGGAATTTCCGGGTAAAGGGGAGCATGTGACCTTCAACCCTTCCTCTTAGAACTGAGAGGCCAATTACCAGGCCCAAACTGTGTCACTTTGGGAGGAGAAGAGCTCCATGGCAGAGCTCATACATGTTTTAGACCCACGGCTTCAACAGAAGAGTGGAGCAATTGGAATCTTGAAAGCTCACCCGATACGTAGGCTGTGCTCCCCTTCTGATCTCTTCCATTATCGGGGCTCTTGGAATTTCCCGGTAAAGGGGAGCATGTGACCTTCAACCCTTCCTCTTAGAACTGAGAGGCCAATTACCAGGCCCAAACTGTGTGACTTAGGGAGGAGAAGAGCTCCATGGTGGAGCTCTTACATGTTTTAGAACCACGGCTTCAACAGAAGAGTGGAGCAATTGGAATCTTGAAAGCCCACCCCTGATATGTTTGATGTGAACCCCTCCTGCTCTTTTCCTTCATTGGGGCTTTTGAAATTTCCAGGTAATGAAGAGCTTGTGGCGTTCACCCTTTCCCCCTAGAACTTATTGGTCAATTTCCAGGCCCAAGCTCTATCACTTGGGCAGGAGAACAGCACGATTTCAGAACTTATACAGATTTTGGACCCATGGCTTTGACAGAAGAATGGAGTGGTTGCGAAGCATGGCAAAAGTGAGTTGGGGGGAGGAAGGACTTTAAAGAGAAGCTTTCAAGAGTTAAAGGGGTTGTTAACCCTCATTGTTTTTCACCCTAATGCATCCTATGCATTAAGGTGAAAAAACTTCTGTCACTGACCGCCCCCCCCCCAGCCCTTGAACCCAGGACCTTGGCTGTGTCTTGCAGTAACGCTTTTCACTGAGCCACCTGAGATGCTGGACAGTTCCCTGCCTGATTGCTTAGACAACCTTGCCTTATACCTTGTTTCTGGTGAACCTTGACTTCTTTGCTTCCTCCATGAACTTCCTGATTTAAGCAATGTCTCTGCACTTTCTGTTTGCCAGATTATTGTGCTCTCTCCAGTCAAAATCTTGCTTTTTACCAACCTTTGGCTTGTTCCTTGACTACGCTTCTGCTTGATCCCGACCTGCAACCATTCTTTACTGACCTTTGGCTTGTTTACTGACATGGCTTCTGCTTGATCCCTAAATACCTTATCTGCTAATGGACTCCCGCTTTCTCACTCCCTTGTGGGGCGATCCTGAGGACCACGACCTGGCACTAACACGCTGCAAAACCCATCTCCACCATCAGGTGCTCTGGTGAACACTGGTTAGTACTTAGACCTCCCCCAGGGTGGTCTGCTTGCTTACTTATCCAGCTGGTCATTGGGAGCCTCTCTACTGCTATAGCTGCTGGTCTTCGAGCATGATCCCTGAGCCCTGACCTTGACATGCTGTCTGTGTCCAGGTTGGGTTGATCTCCCTACTTCCTGGCACTAACACGCTGCAAAACCCATCTCCACCATCAGGTGCTCTGGTGAACGCTGGTTAGTACTTAGACCTCCCCCAGGGTGGTCTGCTTGCTTACTTATCCAGCTGGTCATTGGGAGCCTCTCTACTGCTATAGCTGCTGGTCTTCGAGCATGATCCCTGAGCCCTGACCGTGACATGCTGTCTGTGTCCGGGTTGGGTTGATCTCCCTACTTCCTGTTTTGTCACCAGGACTGGAGGCATGCTGAAACACCAAAACCAAAAATGACACTCAAATTTCACCCCCGCCTATGAGCCCTGCACCCTGAATGCCCCCCCCATGCATTTTTTTTTTTTTTTAAATGTATACTTACCTTTTTCAGAAGTCTTCAGGGCAGCCATGCCGAAGTTTAGAAACCTAGACCAATGTTCTGTTCTTTCCACAAATATCATAATTGCTATTTTGACATTCCAATTCAGCCTTCAGTTGGCCTAGAAAGCTTCAGTTGGCCTAGAAAACCATCTTCTTTAGGACAACATACTGACATGTAACTCTACATTTCTGCTGATGTTACTACTGATAACATTGATCAACAAAGGAAAACCCTACAGGAGCTCCAATACATTTTTTTTTAGTTATCAATTTCCATCCCGGTTCCTCTAGGCCAATCTCCCTGAACCCGATTGCAGTCAATGAGCACGTTGCATTACTCTGTCTCCCTAGCTAGTCGTGCTCCAGACGCTCCATTTGACACGAACAAGTTATTCTTGGCAAATCAGCCCCTGGTTTTTATTTTGCATTAATCCAGTATAGTAGTTTAAAGACACAAAGTGTCATTTTCTTGGAAATATCATTAAAAAGAGAGAGAGAGAGAGAGAAGGAGAGAGGGCTAGTCGGGAGTTGAGGTTATTTGGATAAACTTGACAGCTCGTCGGACAAGAAAAGCTCTTTTGTTCGGAGATGGCAAAAAAAGAGCACTGCATTACTAGAGGATCCCTGGCGAGATTCCAGGATAAACGTGGACCGACTCGTAGAAAAAAAAAAGAAGGAGGCTAAGAGTGCCTGTAAGGTCTTGACTTGAGATCAAATGTTTATTATTCTGCCTTATAGGAGATTCCAACTGGTGGCCATCCTGTAGCGTAACTCTATACCACCGGGAGATATGATAGGAACACCATCAGGAGATACAAAAGGGACACTGTAAGTGGAGGGGACCAGCTACCGTCTGCCATCGCAAATTCTGTAGGAGACCGGCATTTGGAAAAATCACAATGTATTGATTTTATTTCTTTAGTTTCCTTTATTTCGTCTTCCCCAATTAAGAGTATTCATGGGCCAAGATTAAACTTTGCTAGATGCCAGGAAAATATTTCTGAAAGGATTAGTGCTTACAATAAGAAAGAAAAGCACATGGTGGGCATACTAGTATTATAAATAAAAGATCTTAGGCTTTACTTATAGTCAAACTCCAGGTTGGGCGCAAAGCTCCTCCTTATGTCCTCCCTCTTTCCTAAATGTAAAAATGTTTTTAGTATATACAGTATACCTTTATTCTAGTTGTCTTCTCTTCCATCTCCTCTTCCCTCCAGCTGTGTTTGGTACTAATACTTTGAGCCCAGGGCAGTTTGATGACATACCCCTAGAGGGTGTGTCCCTGACCCCCCGGACTCATAGGAGGAGGGTAGAATCATTGGGGTGAAAGACACAACTTTTATTTGATCTCTCTGTCTGGGACTGCGACATTTCGGTGGACAGATGGGACACTTTTGACACTTTTTTTGGGACCATCAACATTTATACAGCAAGCAGAGTTGAAAATAGCCAATGATTACTGTATAAATGTCACTGACAGGGAAGGGGTTAACACTAGGGGGCAATCAAGGGGTTAAGTGTTCCCTAGGGAGCTGTTTCTAACTGTGGGGGCAGTGTAGTGACTGGAGGAGGAGAGAGATCGCTGTTCCTTATCACTGGGAACAGCAGATCTCTCTCTACTCCCCTGACAGAAGGGGGATCTGTCTGTTTTACATTGACAGATCCCCGTTCTGACTCTCTGAGGAGCGATTGCGGCTGCCGGCCACGTGCATTGGCTCTTGGGTCGTGCCACGAGTGTGCTTGCACCCCCTATAGCACTTAAAGTGGCCGCCATACAGCTACGGCGATATGAGCAGGGGAGCCAACCAGCGGCGGCTGGTCGGCAAGTAGTTGAATAGGTGTGAAGTTGGGAGATTTCTTTCACTTCCTGTTCTGTCTGACACCCATCAAATGACAGGAAGTTGGGAGATTCCCTTCACTTCTTGTTTTGTCTTATGCCCCGTACACATGATTGGAAATGCCGCCAGCAAAAGTCCGATGTGAGCTTTTGGTCGAAAAATGCGACCGTGTGTAGGCTCCATTGGACTTTTGCTGGCCGAATTCCAGCCAGCAAAAGATTGAGAGCAGGTTCTCATTTTTTCGGTCGGAAAAAGTTCCGATCTGAAATTCCGATCTTCTGTAGCAATTCCGACGCGCAAAATTCCTACGCATGCTCGGAAACAATTCGACGCATGCTCGGAAGCATTGAACTTAATTTTCTCGGCTCGTCGTAGTGTTGTACGTCACCACGTTCTTGACGGTCGAAAGTTCAGAGAACTTTGGTGTGACCGTGTGTATGCAAGCCAAGCTTGAGCGGAAAAATCTTGGATGTTTTTTTTCTGACGGAAAATCCGCTCGTGTGTACAGGGCATTACACTCATCAAAGGGCAGGAAGTGGGGAGATTTTCTCTCACTTCCTGTTTTGTCTGAGAAGCTGGGAGATTTCCTTCACTTCTTGTTCTTTTTGACACCCATCAAATGGCAGTAAGTTAGGAGATTTCCTTCACCTTTTGTTCTGTCTGCTACAGGTGTATAAAGATAAGGCTGATTGGCATATCTTGCCGAGTGCACCTCCATGGGAAACTTGGAAAGAAGAAAGAAATGGCTGCACATCCAGAACTTCTGATTGCTTTTTATTTTGCTTCACAAAGATAACACCAGAGACACCAAACTGTGGTCACGTAGACGCGTTTCACACATACATCTTGAGCTTAATCATGATTAAGCACAAGATGTATGTGTGAAAACGCGTCTATGTGACCACAGTTTGGTGTCTCTGGTGTTATCTTTGTGAAGCAAAATAAAAGGCAATCTGGATGTGCAGCCATTTCTTTCTTCTTTTTCCGGGAGATTTCCTTCACTTCCTGTTCTGTCTTACAAACATCAAATGGCAGGAGGAGGGGAGATTTCCTTTGTTTCCTGTTCTGTCTGACACCCATCAAATAGGTGGGAAGTTGGGAGATGTTCCCCTTACTTCAAGTTCTGTTTGAAGCTCACCAAATGAGCAGGAAGCGTAGAGATTTTCCTTCACTTCCCATTTTTTCCAGCTCCCATCAAAAGGCAGGAAGTGGGGAGATTTTCCCGCACATCCTATTGTGTCAGATACTCATTAAACAGAGAGGAAGTAGGAAAAAGTTTCCTAAATGATAGCAAGAAAAATCTAATATACAGTAGATCCCAATCGTTCTGTAGGTCATCTATTTTTAATGGATCAAGAACATGGGGGAAAGTTCAACATTGGTCTTAGATTATCGAAAGAGCGCTTGACTTTGAGGTGGGGGAGTCAGTCAACAGTAAAGTAGATTTTAACATACTTGGAACAACAAGGTTAAGAAAAAAAAAAAGGCGAAGACTTGATGGACCACTTGGTCTTTTTCAGCCATCACTTTTGATGCCATCACTTGTTGAGAAATTTAGACTATTACAAACCCCTCTCCAAATGCTTACAAATAAAATAGACAAATAAAATAAATTTAAGACCAACTTTTTTTTTTTTTTTGGTTTTGGTTTTGGAGAGAAAAATTGGAAAAATATTATTTTATTATTAATTATAATATTAATTTATTTCATTTGCCTATTTTATTTGTAAGCATTTGGAGAGGGGTTTGTAAAAAAAAAAAAAAAAAGTTGGTCTTTAATTTATTTTATTTTTCTATTTTATTTGTAAGCATTTGGAGAAGGGTTTGTAATAGTCTAAATTTCTCCATTTTTTTCGTAATTAATATCTATACTTAGCATGCTAAAACCAGCATCTGGAAAGATACCGTCTGCCGTAGCCAAGATGATATTAGCAGTAACGACAAAAAAATAAATAAAAATCACAACTGTTGACGCAGAAGTTATTTTCTGTCATTCAAGTTTGTTAGCAATCAGCAAAACTGCTCTGTTCGTTATTCTTCTAATCTAAAATGACAACACTTTACTCTACAACTCTCCTCAGATTTTTATTATTTAAAAAAAAATGTTTTCCCCCCCTCTGAATAAGATTGCTACTTCAAATGTAATCAAAATTGGTTGACCTCCATAGTTGGCATGGGGGTAATTAAACACTTTTTTTTTTTTTCTTCTTCTTCTTCAACAAACTTTAATTCACATCCTGACAACACTGAGATAAACATAAGTGATGGAGGTAATTAAGAAACACTACATGTTAGACAAATATCTTCGCACGGTGCCCTATTTTGACAATATCAGTCAAACGCGGGAAATAATTTGGAAGTCCTGGTAAACAAAACGAAATAAATA
Source organism: Lithobates sylvaticus (assembly GCA_028564925.1). Taxonomy (NCBI): domain Eukaryota; kingdom Metazoa; phylum Chordata; class Amphibia; order Anura; family Ranidae; genus Lithobates; species Lithobates sylvaticus. Next base: position 199,338,654 of record CM053035.1, read on the forward strand.
AAATGTTCTAGCTATGCTGATAATTTATTCGTCGACTCAAATTTTTTTTTTCATGCATGTTTTTATTTTTTAAAACCTTGAGCCAATGAATAAAAAGAAAAGAAAAATCTGATTTTTTTTTACCTCTGATAGATAAGAGTTATTCATTGGCTAAAGGTTTTAAACATTAAGCTACAAAATCTTGGACTCATTTACAATATTGATCTAAAAACCTTCCCTGTTTTTATATTATAATTTCTTCATTTGAAAAAGTTCTTAAATAAATAAAAAGAAAAAAAAAAGTCCAATTTTTTCTTACCTATGATAAATAAGAGTATTACAATTTCTTCATTTTAAAAAGTTCTTAAATAAATAAAAATAATAAAAAAGTCCCATTTTTTTTTTTTTTTTATACCTATGATAGATAGGAGTTTTACTCCTATCTATCATAGGTATAAAAAATAAAAAAATGGGACTTTTTTTTAATTTTTTTTTCTTTTTATTTATTTAAAGTGGGGTGCCCCTTAAAAAAATTAAAAATAAAAGTCAGCAGCTACAAATACGGCAGCTGCTGACTTTTAATAATCGGACACTTACCTGTCCCAGGGTCCAGCGATGAGGGGGATCGAAGCCCCCCCCCCCCCGTTCCCCCCGCTCCCCTCCCCCTGCTGATTGGACAATGAAAGAGCAGCAGCCCCCTGATGAGGTCATTCCGCTACTCACAACTTTGGCGATGGTAAAGAAAGCTCTGCATAATTCTGCTACGAGTTGTTTTAGTTATACATTAAGAACCCCTCCCGCCTTCTGATTGGACAATAAAGGAGCAGCAGCACACTGGAGATTCCATCCTTCTGCTCACTTTGCTTCCTCTGCTGCCTCTTTATCTCGGCATGTTCTTTTACCGACACATGTGCACTGATTGACTTCTAGTCCTCACCTAGTGTTTTTTCATATCTGATCAAAGTTCAAATTAGTATAAAGACAACACATTGTATTTATTCTTACTTTAATTATTTAACAATTGTTTAAGTTTGTAAATAATAATTGTCTTGTTATCATGCAGATATTTTATCAAATAATACAATAAGAAAAAAAAAAAAGCTTTTACTTTATATAATACATAAATAATGTATTATGCATTAACATAATGATTATTACATATTGCATGTTTGCATTCCTGAGAACTTTCTCAAGTTGAAAATCACTTCATCGGGTCTGTTTATTACCGATCATTATTTTCACAGTATTTAGCGTATGTAAAAAAGATTAGCAGATTAAGGTATTTAAAACGTATATAAAACATATGCACATTTTTTCTATAATCACGGAAAATAACTGTTATGGTGTTGCATTTGTTTTGTGGCTTTTTAGAAATGTTTAAACTTTTTTATTTTTTTTTTATTTTTTTTAATAATGAGGGTGACACATTATTACATAGCTAGGTTGAAAAAACACAGAATATAGTTTAACCAAAAGAAAACAAAAATAAAAGAAAAGAAAGAAAATTGTTTTTGATAAGTAAATAATATATAAAATAATAATTAAATGTATAATACTATTTTCTTGAACAAAAAAAATTGAAAGCGGCGTTCAACTCACATTTTAAACTTTTCGCCCCTGCGTTCGTGACTACTGCACAATTTATCATTGGGCACTTTTTTTTCTTTTTTTCGCTGCGGAGATATGTGAACCGGCTCCACAGAGAGCCAGTCACAGTCTCCTGCTGTGCAAATTGGATGGAGGGAAACCTGCACCCAATTCACACTAGTGTAAACCCAGCCTTAGTTTTGTTTTTGCTTTTTGTTTTTTATTTAAAAAAAAAATAATTTTTTATTTCACTTGAAAAAACGATGTGCAGATACCGTGTGACATAAAAAACTGCAACACCCACCATTTTATTCTATAGGGTCTCTGCTAATATATATATATATATATATATATATATATATATATATATATATACAGTATCTCACAAAAGTGAGTACACCCCTCATATTTTTGTAAATCTTTTCTTCTATCTTTTCATGTGACAACACTAAAGAAATGACACTTGTCTACAATGTAAAGTAGTGAGTGTACAGCTTGTATAACAGTGTAAATTTGCCGTCCCCTCAAAATAACTCAACACACAGCCATTAATGTCTAAACCGCTGGCAACAAAAGTGAGTACACCCCTAAGTGAAAATGTCCAAATTGGGCCCAAAGTGTCAATATTTTGTATGGTCGCCATTATTTTCCAGCACTGCCTTAACCCTCTTGGGCATGGAGGTCACCAGAGCTTCACAGGTTGCCACTGGAGTCCTCTTCCCCTCCTCCATGACGACATGCTGGTGGATGTTGGAGACCTTGCGCTCCTCCACCTTCCGTTTGAGGATGTCCCACAGATGATCAATAGGGTTTAGGTCTGGAGACATGCTTGGTCAGTCCATCACCTTTACCCTCAGCTTCTTTAGCAAGGCAGTGGTCATCTTGGAGGTGTGTTTGGGGTGGTTATCATGTTGGAATACTGCCCTGCGGCCCAGTCTCCGAAGGGAGGGATCATGCTCTGCTTCAGTATGTCACAGTACATGTTGGCATTCATGGTGCCCTCAATGATCTGTAGCCCCCAGTGCCGGCAGCACTCATGCAGCCCCAGACCATGACACTCCCACCACCATGCTTGACTGTAGACAAGACACACTTGTCTTTGTTCTCCTCACCTGGTTGCCGCCACACACGCTTGTCACCATCTGAACCAAATAAGTCTATCTTGGTCTCATCAGACCACAGGACATGGTTCCAGTAATCCATGTCCTTAGTCTGCTTGTCTTCAGCAAACTGTTTGCGGGCTTTCTTGTGCATCATCTTTAGAAGAGGCTTCCTTCTGGGACGACAGCCTTTAACCCCCACCCATTCAACCTCTGCAGCAATGCTGGCAGCACTCATACGTCTATTTCCCAAAGACAACCTCTGGATATGACGCTGAGCGCGTGACCTCAACTTCTTTGGTCGACCCTGTCCTGTTATACCGCTGTATGGTCTTGGCCACCTTGCTGCAGCTCAGTTTCAGGGTCTTGGCAATCTTCTTATAGCCTAGGCCAACCTTATGTAGAGCAACACTTCTTTTTATCAGATCCTCAGAGAGTTCTTTGCCATGAGGTGCCATGTTGAACTTCCAGTGACCAGTATGAGAGAGATAACACCAAATTTCACACACCTGCTCCCCATTCACACCTGAGACCCTGTAACACTAACGAGTCACATGACATCGGGGAGGGAAAATGGCTAATTAGGCCCAATTTGGACATTTTCACTTAGGGGTGTACTCATTTTTGTTGCCAGCGGTTTAGACATTAATGGCTGTGTGTTGAGTTATTTTGAGGGGGCAGGAAATTTACACTGTTTTATACTCACTACTTTACATTGTAGACAAGTGTCACTTCTTCAGTGTTGTCACATGACAAGAGAATAAAATATTTACAGAAATGTGAGATACTGTGTATATATATATATATATATATATATAATATATATATATATATATATATATATAAATAAAATATATATTTAAAATGTTTGGGGGTTTTAAATGATTTTCTAGCAAAAAAAAAAGTAGATTTTTAAATGTAGGATGGAAGTGTCAGAAATGGCCCGGATGGCAAGTGGTTAAGAAAAAATAAATAAATAATGGGGCAGAGCAAAGTACGTTTTTTAACAAGAAAAAGACTGCTAAAACATATATCTATTACTCAAACCGATATATATGTGTAGGTGTGACCATCACATGGGTGTTTAAAAAAACAAAAAAAAAAACAAAAAGAAACACCTAAAAAAGGCAGAAAAGAAAACAGACAAAAAAACAAAAAAAACAGACTTGATGAACCACTTGGTCTTTTTTTTTTTTCTGTTGTCACTCTTCTATGTTTCTAACTAAATCGGCTGAGAAATAAAAAAAAAAAAAAGAAAAAGGAATTAGAGGCTGGACCACTTAGAATATCCACATGTAGCCAAACCCATTTCCCATATTAAATGAGTGACTTTCACTGCCAGGTATCTATAAAAGGGACATTGACAAGCCTTACCTCTATTAACTTCTAACAGTTGTCTTTGCTTTCGTCCGACACTTTTCTCATTAAGTGTTTTCCAGAACACCAGGAAGCCGGTTAATTACGAAATGGGAATGTCACATTTACGACTCTGGTGTGACACCTTCTGTATATAAAAGTGGCGAGAATTTCTCGTACACATTTTTTAATGGTTTCATAAATATCTATTTCTATATTTTTTATTCGCTAATTGGTCTTGTTGTTGGCTATGCTCGGTTGTAATTTTATCGCTGCTCAACTATTTATTACAAAAGTTTATATGTCTCACTCTCGCGCTCTTAGAAATACATACATATCATATATACATAGACGCAGATGCTTTTTTTTTATTTTTTTTTTTTTTTTTTTTGATGTTATAGGAGACATTCAGGAGCTTCCCAGACTGCCCCTTTTCTGCACCTAGCATTTTCAGTAATAATGCAAGTCTCTTGATATTGTAAAATAATTACAAGATATAACAAAGAACCATCAGCTTCTAGTATACAATTTTAGGCTCCGTTCACATCTTGAGATGTTCCTAAGTTGCGCTTTTAACGCAACATGCTAATGGTACATAAAATAATTAGTAATACAGTAATAATAAAACCTATATAACTTTATAAGCAACAATAATAATAATTAAAAATCTAAAAAAATAAATAAAAAAAATCTAAAAAATAGAGACTATTTTATATATTTCATTTTTTAGATTTTTTTTTTTTTTTTTTTTTTTTTTTAATTTTTATTATTGTTGCATATATAGGTTTTACTATTACTGTGTAATTGCGTATTTATTTAATGTACCATTAGACAAGCGATGATACTTAAAAATCTCCATAGGCGACCTCACATGTGGTACGAACACCATTTACATATGCGTGCATGACTTACATATGCGTTCGCTTCTGCATGCGAACACAGAGGGATTTTTTTTTTTTCTTATTTATTTAATTACACTTTTTTACACTGTCCCTTTATTACAATTTTTATCACTTTTATTCCTAATACAAGGAATGTACACATAGAAATAAGGGATGACAGGTCCTCTTTATGGAGAGATCTGGGTTCTATAAGTTAAAAAAAAAAAAAAAATCTATAAAATAGAGACTATTTTATATATTTCATTTTTTATATTTTTTTATTTTTTTATTTTTTTTAGATTTTAAATTTTTATTATTGTTGCCTATATAGGTTTTATTATTACTGTGTAATTGCGTAATTATTTAATGTACCATAAGCATGTAGCATTAAAAACGCAACTTAGGAACAACTCAAGATGTGAACGGAGCCTAAAATTGTATACTAGAAGCTGATGGTTCTTTTGTTACATCTTGTAATTATTTTAGGATCTTCAATTTGATCATCTTAATATTTATCCCGGAATATCATTAGAACCTCTTTTTAGGCCAGCCAGCTGGTAACATATGTTGAGTGGTCCATTAAACATCCTGCTTGCTGCTCACCTGTAAGCGGTAGTAACCGTTACACCCAGTAGACCTTTTTTTTTACGGCATAATAAGTCAAGTGTGACCTCAGCAGCGATTCTCTTGTTGAGATTAGCTAACCTCGCCATTAAACTGTGATAGAGCATCAGAAGGCAGCATGGGCGTATGAGTTATCGTCCCCTTTTATAGGCGTTAGCCACAGAGGGCTGGATAGAGTCAGAGACACCTATGCAGCAGAGCTCAATATGCGTTCCTTTAACAAACTCGGTAATTGCACACATTCTTCTGCTCAAGCCGAACACATGGCTTTCCATATATCTTTATGTGTTTTTGCTGCTATGAACGTAAGATCTCAGACATTAAAGAAGAGCTCTTAGAGAAAAAAAAAAAAACTTGAATTTGCAGACTTTTTAAAACAGACCTACCCTGAAATAACAACCTCATCCATTGCCAGAGTCCGGCTCCATTAACGTAAACTACCACTTGCCCAAAAAAAAATAATAATAATTAAGCTGTACTTTATTGCAAGCACCATAAAGAGACAGATTGTTCCTCTTATCCAAAAATATTCAAAGTTTGGCGATATGGAGGAGTGGCCACGCCGAACTAACAGGGCTTGGTCCCTAAACTATAGGGCGTGTCTATGCATAGACTGACTTTATGAAAGTTGGCATTTGCATTCATATTTTCTACGGTTCGGTGTGTCAAGACTCTGTAGCCCCTTATCCACTTGCCGACCAAGACTTTTATGGCACTTTTTGGATCAGTATTTAAGGCTGGGTTCACACTAGTGCTAAATTGGATGAGGGTTCCCCGCATCCAATGCGCAACAGCAGGAGATTGTGATTGGCTCTCTATGGAGCCGGTTCATACATCTCGGTAGCGACTCCGGTGCGATTTGCACAGGAATGCTTTGCATCTTTTGCTCCATTTCAGGTTCAAATTCAGCCAAAAAATTTGGGCTGAAATGGGACCTGAAACGGTGTATGAGGACGCACCGGACTCCTGCTGTGAGCCGCTGCGTGCTCATATGGGAACCCTGCCTTAAGCTAGAAAATTACTTAGAACCCCCAAACTTTTTTTCAGCAGTGACCCTAGAGAATAAAATAGCGATTGTTGCAATTTTTATGTCACACGGAATTTGCGCATTTTTCAAACACATTTTTTTTGTAAAAAATGCACATTAATACATTTTAATGCAAAAAAAAAAACATAATATATAACCCAATTTTTTTGGTAAAATATAAAAGTTGATGTTACGCCGAGCAAATAGATACCTAACATGTCACACTTTAAAATTGCGCACGCTTGTGGAATGGTGACAAACGTGATATTTAAAAATCTCCATAGGCGACCTCACATGTGGTACGAACACCATTTACATATGCGTGCATGACTTACATATGCGTTTGCTTCTGCATGCGAACACAGAGGGATGGGGGGCGCTTTACTTTTTTTTTTTCTTATTTATTTAATTACATTTTTTTACACTGTCCCTTTATTACAATTTTTTATCATTTTTATTCCTAATACAAGTAATGGAAACATAGAAATAAGGAATGACAGGTCCTCTTTATGGAGAGACCTGGCTATAAGACCCCCAATCTCTCCTCTACCTTTAAAAGCAAAAGATACAAAAAAATTTGATCTTTTGCTTTAAAAAAGAAAAAAAGAAATGTTTACTTCCGCCCTAGACCGGAAGTGATGTCATGACGTTGTTCTGGTTCTCCAAGATCATAGAGGTAATCAGAGACAATCTGGTCTCTGTTCACTTCTATGACCAGCCGTGCAAACCAATTTTTTACGGGGTGTGCTGGTAAAAAATGGTAAGCCTGAGAAACACCGGCCACCCCTCCCGCTGCTTCTGAAAGTGATCCAGTGGCTAAACCACTTGCAAGCCAAAATGTAAATATATATATATATATATATATATATATATATATATATATATATATATATATATATGTGTGTATTGCGATCAGCAAGTGGTTATGATACCTAAACGACCAGGGTGGGGGGAACTTTCTCAAATAGATTTTTTGAAAGTAAAAATTTGAAGGTAATCTCCAGTAATGCTGCTTCCCTCCAGTACCCCCCAACTAATTCTAGGGCTTTAGAGAAAACAAACAACCTAAAAGCCTATTTTACTCACATAAATCTATGATCACATGGTGCACATGGTCCTGAGTCTTCTGTCCTACTCACTGCAGGATTAGGAGATCCTTCTTCTACTGTCCTAAACCAGACTTTCTCAAGCTTTTCAACACAGAGGAACCCTTGAAATATCTTTCCGGTCTCAGGGAACCCCTGCTAAAAATGACTATATCTACAACTCATGATACATTAGTGTGATGGTCGGTGGGAAGAATGCTCCTTACACTTGTGGTCACTCCCCTACAGAGAGCTAAAAAGTTTGATGATGTCAGTGGGAACTTATCTGATAGGCAGAACTTTCTCATTGCTCAAGAAGGAACCCTGGTTATAAAACCTTGCCCTAAACCCTTAAATCCATGGTTGTGTGGTGCACTGCGCCCTAAACCCTAAATCTATGGTCATGCACAGGGCCCCAAGACTTCTCTTCTACTCACTCCAGGATTGGAGGTTCCTTCTTCTGATGCCCCAAATCCCTCAGTCCATGGTCACATGGCGCACCTGGTCCTGCATTTTCTCGCGTACTCACTGCAGGATTGGAGGGTCCTTCTTCTAATGCCCCAAATCCCTCGGTCCATGGTCACATGGCGCACCTGGTCCTGCATTTTCTCGCGTACTCACTGCAGGATTGGAGGGTCCTTCTTCTAATGCCCCAAATCCCTCGGTCCATGGTCACATGGCGCACCTGGTCCTGCATTTTCTCGTGTACTCACTGCAGGATTGGAGGGTCCTTCTTCTGATGCCCTAGACCCCTGAATTCATGGTAATGTGATGCACTGGCTCCCGAGTCTTCTCTTTTACTCACTGCAGATTTGAAGGGTTCTTCTTCTGATGCCCTAAATGCATAAATTGGTGGTCATATGGTGCATAGGGTCCTGAGTCTTCTCTCTTGTTCTCTCCAGGATTGAAGGGTTCTCCTTCTGATGCCCTAAATCCATGGTTGACTGGTGCACTGGGCCCTAAACCCCTAAATCTATCTTTAAAGGTGCACAGGGTCCTGAGTCTTCTCTTCCACTCACTCCAGGATTGTAGAGTCCTTCTGATGCCCTAAATCCCTTAATCTATGGTCACATGGTGCACCTGGTTCTGGGTTTTCTTTCCCACTAACTGCAGAGATGGAGGTTTCCGTCTTCTGATGTCCTAAATCAATGGTCTTCTGGTACACTGGATCTAAAGTCTTCTCTCCTACTCACTGCAGAATTGAGGGATCCTTCCATCGCTGCCTGGTTGACTTGGACCCTTGCTATTGGTTGTTTACAAGCGCGGTCCACTCAGGCTGCAGAAGATTGCAGGAGAGGGGTGACAACACTACAAAGGGACTGGTTGGTGAACGCACCAACTGCAGTGCTGGGACACTGGTCTTCATTAGTAATGAGCTATGGTTCAGGCCAAACCTGCAGGAAGCTGTCATGTGATAGCAGACCACCGACCCAATCAGCTGTGGTACATGCATTCCCTACCTCTTAAGGGCACCTAACAAAAAAGGGATGTGGCTGATATCACATGGCCATATTTGGACATAGTCATTGAGCAAATACGGCCATATTAGGTCAACGTTGTCACCTGCATCCCCGGCTTTTGATTACATGCAGCTGCGGGGCAGCTGATTGGGCCGGTGGCCTGCTATCATGTGATAGCTTCCCTTAGCTAATCACTGGTCTCTACTCCTGGAAGAGGCCCCATTTAGGGACACATGATAATAGCAAATGGGTGGGAGAGACGGAAAGGGCACACAATATTTGCCTAGAGATGGGCTTTAAAGGGAACCTGTCATGTAGGAAACACAAAGAGCCTGCCCTTTCTGACATTTCATTCAGAGAATGCTTGGCTGGCTGGAGTACTTTGAATCATGGACTTGAAAAAAAATATATATATATGTACATACGATATATAGTCAAAAGTATTATGACGCCTGCTTTTACACGCACATGGACTTTAATGGCATCCCAGTCTAATGCCACGTACACACGGTCGGAATTCTCGTCGGAAAAAGCTCTGATGGTTTTCCCGTCAGAATTCCGACGCTCAAACTGTCTTGCCTACACACGGTCACACCAAATTCCGACGATCAATAACACCACGCCTTAAAAAACGTTCGACTGCACTATAAAAGGGAAGTTTAATGCTTCCGAGCATTGCGTCGAATTGTTTTCGAGCATGCGGTGGAATTTTGCGTGTCGGAATTGCATACACACGATCGGAAAATCCGATAGAAAGGTTTTCCGTCAGAAAAATTAAGAACAGGTTCTCAATCCAAAGTCCGTCGGAAATTCCGACAGAAAAAGACCGATGGGCATACACACGGTCGGAAAATCCGATGAAAAGCTCCCATCGGACTGTTTCCATCGGAAATTCCGACCGTGTGTACGCCGCATTAGTCTGTAGGGTTCAATATTGAGTTGGCCCACCCTTTGCAGCTATAACAGCTTCAACTCTTCTGGAAAGGCCGTCCACAAGGTTTAGGAGTGTGTCTATGGGAATGTTTGATCATTCTTCCAGAAGCGCATTCGTGAGTTCAAGCACTGATGTTGGATGAGAAGGCCTGGCTCGCAGTCTCCGCTCTAATTCATCCTAATGGTGTTCTATCGGGTTGAGGTCAGGCCAGTCAAGTTCTTCCACCCCAAACTCGCTCATCCATGTCTTTATGGACCTTGCTTTGTGCACTGGTCCACATCATTTGGTGGAGGGGGGATTATGGTGTTGGGTTGTTTTTCAGGGGTTGGGTTGGCCCCTTAGTTCCAGTGGAGGGAACTCATAAGGCGTCAGCATACCAAGACATTTTGGGCAATTTCATGCTCATAACTTTGTGGGAACAGTTTGGGGACGGCCCCTTCCTGTTCCAACATGACTGGGCACCCTGGCAAAAAGCAAGGCCCATAAAGACGCACCACGGGCCAGAACAATGCTTCCACCGAATCGAGCAGATGTTTTATTTTTAAGCAAATTCCCCTTAAATTGCTGCAACTGTTTGCTAAAAAAAAAAAAAAAAAAAAAAAAGTGGTGTTTTAATTGTGCGGAGTGGAGAGGGGGGGGGGGGGGGGTTGGGATTGCTCCCATCTGAAAAGAATTAGCTGTAATTGTGCAGTGGCTGGTTTAAATGGCTGTGTGCGCTCTGGGAGCGGAGGGCAGCATCGTGTAAACAGCGGGTAAGTGGCGGACCCCAGTCTCACCTCAGAATGGTTTCTGCTGTGAGCGGGACCTGCGTGTGAGCCGTGCCCGCTGTTCTCTCTCCCTCCGCTGCGTTGGTTCCTTTCCAAGCCAGGCTGTGTGTGTGTGTGAGAGCGCAGCTACTGGATGGGGAAGGAGGAAGGAGTGGGCGCACGGCACGAGGAGGCGCAGAGGAGGAGAGAACTTAATCAGGATGCTTTTCTTTTTTGCTAACAGCACTCTTCTAGTGTCGGAGGGACCAGAGCCAACCATGGCTGCAGCCTTAAACGCACAGGCTTACCCTGATCCTGCATGCCTCCCCATGGATCGTCTCACCGCGGGCCCATTTCATTTCATCTGACACGTTCGAAAATTTCGTCTGCGGGGTCAGATTCATCTCAGTCAAAACCGTCCAGAGATTGCTGCATGTGTGTGGGCCAAAAGAGGCTTCGGTCTGAGAAAAGGCAATCTGAGCACTAGACATGTGCACAACAAAAAAATTTGTTTTTTTTTTTCGTTTCGTTTTTTTCGTTTCCGAAAAAAATTCGTTTTTTTCGTTTCATTTTTTTTCGTTTCCGTTGATTCGTAACGATTCGTACATTCGTAAGTCGTCGGTGTTCGTATTCGTACATTCGTAAGTCGTCGGTGTTCGGATTCGTAGCGATTCGTACATTCGTAAGTGTTATTTTTTCGTTGATTCGTTTTTTCGTTAGTTTAATTTTCGGACGCATTCGTATTTATTCGTACATTCGTAACATTCGTAGATTCGTAATCGGAGCATGATTCATAATTTTATGTAATGTGTATGCTATTATTACATTTTAATAATTTACGAATCGAAAAAAAAAGTTACGAATCGAAAAAAAAGTAACGAATGTACGAATTTTTTTGTTCAATAGAGACACGGAAAATTACAAATCGAAAAAAAAAAAAAGTTACGAATCGAAAAAAAAAAGTTACGAATCGAAAAAAAAGTTACGAATCGAAAAAAAAGTTACGAATGTACGAATTTTTTTGTTCAATAGACACGGAAAATTACAAATCTAAAAAAAAAAAAAAAAAATAAATTACGAATCGAAAAAAAAAAAGTTATCGAAAAAAGTTACGAATCGAAAAAAAAAGTTACGAATCGAAAAAAAAGGTACGAATGTACGAATTTTTTTGTTCAATAGAGACACGGAAAATTACAAATCAAAAAAAAAAAGTTACGAATCGAAAAAAAAAGTTACGAATCGAAAAAAAAGTTACGAATCGAAAAAAAAGTTACGAATGTACGAATTTTTTTTGTTCAATAGACACGGAAAATTACAAATCTAAAAAAAAATAAATAAAAAAGTTACGAATCGAAAAAAAAAAGTTATCGAAAAAAAGTTACGAATCGAAAAAAAAAGTTACGAATCGAAAAAAAGTTACGAATGTACGAATTTTTTTGTTCAATCCATTCGAAGCACGTTTAGCAGCACCATTGTAAGGGACACGGAAAATTACCAATTCAACAAAAAAAAAAAGTTACGAATGTACAAATTTTTTCGTTCGTTTTCGTTTTTCGGATTTTCTTCATTAGTACATTCGTTGTTTCTAATTAGTTTTTTTCGGATTTTCGTTGTTTTTCGGATTCGTTCGATTCGAATGATTCGTTAATCGGATTCGAACGATTCGTTATTCGGATTCGTACGATTCGAATGATTTGTTCATTCGTACGAAAGCGAACGAACGAAAATAACGAAAAAAAAAAAAAAAAAACGAAACGAATTGCACATGTCTACTGAGCACCCAGGGTGGTGCAGGCGTTGAGACACTAATAAACATGCGTATTTATGTACGCTTCCAGCATGTGCGTTATAAGGCCATTTAGCGCCTTTTCAGTGTTTTTAGCGCCTTTTCTTGCATGTTTGGGGGCGGATGCGTTAAGGGCCCATGGTGGCAACACATCTGCCCTATATGTGGTGCCATTCATTGTACAGTAGAGCCCAAAGCACAATGCACCGCAGAACACCACAACGCATACTGTATATCGCGGGTGGTGGAGTAAAAACACCCGTGCTAGGATGCCCCTTTAAGGGAATGAATGACCCCCCCTACAGACCAAGGAGGTTGAGAAGCTAGCCGCTTCAACACCGGGCACTTTCACCCCCTTCCTGCCCAGGCTGAAATTTCCGCTTTCAGCGCTGTCATACTTTGAATGACAATTGCCCGGTCATGCAACGCTGTACCCAAACAACATTGTTACCACTTTTTGATGACAGATAAAGCTTTTGTTTTTGGTATTTAATCACCACTGGGTTTTTTATTTTTTGCTACACAAATAAAAAAAGAACAAACAGTTTCAAAACATTTTTTTTCTTAGTTTCTATTATAAAATGTTGTAAATAAGTAATTTATATCCCTTACTGATGTGCGCTGATGAGGCGGCACTGATGGGCATTTATGAGGCGGTTGACGAGGAGGCACTAATATGCAGCACTGATGGGCACCGATAGGTGGCACTGATGAGCAGCCTTTATGGGCACTGATAGGGGGCAATGATGGGCACTGATAGGCTGTACTGATGGGCAATGATGGGCAGCAGTTCCGGGACAAGGTCATCCAGCGGCCAGGGCAAAGATGTCAAACTGCAGCCCCCTTCCTCTAGGGTTAGGGACAGGGTGCCCCCATCCCTGCAATAAATCATTGCGCCCAGGGCAGCCGCTCCTCCTGCCCACCTCTTGTCCCAGTCCTGATGGGCAGCACTGGTGGGAACTCATATACGGTATTGGCACATACGATAGGCGGCACTGATGAGGAGGCACTGACTGGCATCACCGATGGGCACTTAAAGGCATCAGTGATGGGCACTGATTGGCATCACTGGTGGGTACTGGTGGGCATCACTGGTAGGTAGTGGTGGGCACTGATGTTCAACAAAAGTCAATCGTTAGATGAATTCTGTCCAATGGAACTGTTAGAAAACTTTTTTCCGCTGGTCGGGTTATTGGTACAATGTCCCACATGGGGAGGGTTGACTCTTCCATCTATCTCAGCTTATTACTTCCCTATTTTATCCAAAACCAAAGTTCAGACTCTACATACATTTTCATTCTCACAATCTAAAAAAAAAAAGGCCCTAAATTAAAACCAAGCTGACAGCTGAAAAAAAAAATAAAAACTAACAAAAAAAGATTTTATAAAATGCCCAAGGTGTGAAAAACTGGAAGCCGCCGAATCCCCCGCATTCATGGAACAATGAGCGAGCTTGACGAACAACGGGGTTATTTGTGTGGGTTTTACAGCTACCTCTAAAATCAGGATAATTATAGCGCGCTCTGCCTATAGCGAAGCCAGGCCCCATTAGGTCAGAATTAAAAAACGAAAAGCCCCCCCCCCCCCACCTCGCCTCAGCCCCAAGCCGAGACCTCGGCCCGCACCTTCTCCTAATGTGTCTTCACTTCTGGAACCACCGACCTTCCCTGCCTGGATAATTGTTATCTTAAACATTTACAATATGACTTTTTTAAAGGGACGTTTGTACAGTTATTTTTGGAGGAAATGCACAATTTAATGATTTTTTTTTTTTCCTTTTTGGTTAAAGAAAAGTTGTTTAGTCAAAGCGGCGGTGTTCTCTGTTGCAAAGTGAGAGGCTTTTAACCTCCCTGGGACAAAAAAAAAATTATTTATTTGCTTAATGTGCCATTAAAAAAACAAAAAATGCTTATTTTCAAATGTATTTAATATGTTGTATGTCAGTGCTACTGATCTCCCTCAGCTTCGTTGCAGATACCGTATATACTCGAGTATAAGCCGAGTTTTTCAGTACATTTTTTTGTGCTGAAAGTGCCCCCCTCGGCTTATACTGGAGTCAAGCACTTTTCTGCAGCAAAAAATGAAATTTTCCGACCAGACTTTGAGGCCCCGTATCTCGGTGTTTGGTGTGCAAACCCAGTGGAACCAACACTACAACATATCCAAATATGGGGTTCCTAGCACCAAGTGGCCCCGAGATACGGGGCCCCAAAGTCGGTCAACTGTGTCCATCTGCAGCAATGTCATTTCGGCACCCTTTGGGTCCAGAGACCCCAAATTTTGGCTGCAGCTAGGGGGCATCTAGGAACCCTTAACTATCAAGTTTGAAGTTTGGGGGACCTATGGCTGCAAATGGGCACAGTGAGGCTGCAAATGGGCATTGTTGACCCTCTTTTCCACTTACAGTAGCTGCGCATTTCTCACCCTCCGCTTATACTCGTACTTATACATTTTCCCAGTTTTTTGTGGTAAAATTAGGTGCCTCGGCTTATATTCGGGTCGGCTTATACTCGAGTATATACAGTAATTCTGCCCTACACGCGCTCCAGTGATGTCTGCATGGCGTTTCTCAGGGTGGTTTTCCTGATGGTGTCAACGGTGGATCATGCCTGTCCACTGGGTGCTGAAATGGCCTATTGTAGTCTCTATTAGAAGCTCATGTGCAGTGCCGGGACAAGGCCATCTAGAGCCCAGGGCGTACATGCCAAACCCCCCCTCACCACCCCCCCCCCCCCCAAAAAAAAATTGAGCACTAATCTGCATGCTTATCCCCAAAGCATAAAGTCCTCCTCCTCCCAGGACAAATCCACCCTCGCTGAAATTCACCCTCCCAGCACAAATCTTTGCCCACCATCCTCCCTCCCAACTCAAAAGAAAATTACTCCTCCTAGCACGAATCCTCTACTCCTCAAATCCCCCCCCCCCTGAGTACACATCCCCCTCACTCCAAATCTCTCCTCCCAACACAAATCCCTCTTCTAGTACAAATACCCCCCCCCTAAAATACCCCCATTCATCCCTACTGGCACAAACCCACCCTCAAATACCCCCCATTCATCCCTACTGGCACAAACCCACCCTCAAATACCCACCATTCATCACTACTGGCACAAACCCACCCTCAAATACCCACCATTCATCACTACTGGCACAAACCCACCCTCAAATACCCCCCATTCATCCCTACTGGCACAAACCCACCCTCAAATACCCCCCATTCATCACTACTGGCACAAACCCACCCTCAAATACCCACCATTCATCACTACTGGCACAAACCCACCCTCAAATACCCCCCATTCATCCCTACTGGCACAAACCCACCCTCAAATACCCCCCATTCATCCCTACTGGCACAAACCCACCCTCAAATACCCACCATTCATCACTACTGGCACAAACCCACCCTCAAATACCCACCATTCATCCCTACTGGCACAAACCCACCCTCAAATACCCCCCATTCATCCCTACTGGCACAAACCCACCCTCAAATACCCACCATTCATCACTACTGGCACAAACCCACCCTCAAATACCCACCATTCATCCCTACTGGCACAACCCCCCCCTAAAAAAAATAAAACATGTTGTACTTACCTGCTTTGTGTAATGGTTTTGCACAGAGCAGCCCCAATCCTCCTCTTCTCAGGTCTCCCACCAGCCCTCCTGGCTCCTCCTCTTCGTCCAGTACCCCCATAGGAAGCTAATTTCTGAGCATCCACAGACACAGACACGACCCCCCCCCCCCCCCACTGCTATGGATCTGCCCAATGAGGAGGGACAGAGCAGAAAGAGCCTCAGCTCTCATGCACAGCGCTGGATCGCGATGGAAGTTTTTTTTACCTTCTTCTAAGAAAAAACGTCAGCCTTTAGAACCACTTTGACAGAAATCAAGAATAATCAGATCAGGCAAAATTTTTCCCCAGTGAGCCCATTCCCATTCAGGAAACAGCATTGACGCGTTTCACGCTACATATGCGTCATCATAACCGAGCGCATGTAGTGTGAACCGCGTCAGCGCTGTTCCCTGCCTGCTGTAGCTGTGATGTCTTTGTATTGATGGCTTACCAATAAACCTGGCATACTACCTAAATTCTAGTAACACTTGGAGCACCTTTTAGCCTCATAGAGCCACAGAAACTTTTTTTTGGGCTTTTTTTTTCTTCACTTTTCCCTTGTTTCCCTTTATTTTTTTCCCATTTTCAGCTTTTTTTTACTTTTTTATTTTCATTAAAGGCACATAAATTAGTTTGTTCACAGTTAACAAGATGGAGCACTTTCACTAAATGTACAATGCCCACCTAGGGCGTGAAGCAGAACTGTCTTAATGCATGGGCACCCCTGGGCACTGCCCAAGGGCCCAAGGGGCATGGGGGCCCCCATGATAATTTTGCATTACATCTTACTTGCCAACTGTCCCGGATTTGCCGGGACAGTCACGCTTTTTACTAGGCTGTCCCGGGATGGCTGTGCTCCGGGCAGCATCCCAGGACCTGTATGTGCCCTCCTTTACCTAGTATTGTGCCCTCCTGACTCCCTCTATACTGTGTGCTTCAGCCTCCCCCCCCCCCATCTGTACTGTGCCCTTTGTGTTGATTAGTCTTTGATTCATGGCACGATTTTATGGAACGTACTAATAAATATATGTGTAATTCTATCACCAATTTATACTTTAATTCTTGAGAGTAGGTGCGTAAATTGGGACAGGCCAGTAGGGGCCCCAGTGCATTACTTTGCCCAGGGGTAGGGGAAGGGTTGGTAAGAGGGGAGGGGTGGGAGGGTAGGAAGAATATATAGATTTATACACAATTCGCCTCCTTTTTTTTATTCTTTGCCACAACTTTTACCCCTCTCAAAGACTTTCACAAGCCTCCGGCCACGCGGCTAGACTGTGCGTCTCTGTCATCTAGGCAACGCCAAAACGCTGGGATCTCATGCATTGGGGCCAAACACTGCTCTAGAGATTGTTGTTTGTGAAAACCCCAGATCAGCATTAGAGGTCATTTCTATTCTCCCATTCTGGTGTTTGATGTGAGCAATAACTATAGCTCCTGACCTGAACCTGCAAGGTTTTATGCATTGCACTGCTGCCACATGATTGGCTGATTCCATAACTGCATGCATAACATAACATAAGGTACAGGTGTTTCTTAATGCTCAGTGAGTTTAATTGCAGTAAGCCCCCGTACACACGGTTGGAAATTCCGACCACAAAATCTGTCGGATTTTTTTGTCCGAAACTGGTGTTGCATACACACGGTCGGACAAAGTTGTCGGAAAAAACGATCATTCCGAACGTGGTGACGTCGTTGCGTACGACGGAACTACGTAGAGGCTAGTAGCCAATAGCTTTGGTCTCGTAATTTGATCTGAGCATGCGTGGCACTTTGTCCGTCGGAATTCTCGACACGCGATCGGAAAAAGTCCGATCGGATTTTGTTGTCGGAAAATTTGAGATCCTGCTCTAAAAGCCCGCTAGAGCCCACACACGATCGGATTTTCCGACAACAAAATCCGATCGGACTTTTTCCATTGGAATATCCGACCGTGTGTACGGGGCATTAGGCTAATTTTACACTTTTGGATGGGGAGGCTGAGCCACATTTTTTTTACTGCCCCCTCTCTTCCTTAAACTGCAAAGGCAGTCAGATGGGCTTGTGATGTATGTATGGCAAGAATTGTCCTCCATATCATGTTTGGTGGGCAATACCACCTGCAGAACATGACCCATTCAGGTGAATGGGGCTGTGACGCAACCACCTGTGGCGTGGGGGTGCAGGCTTTTAGGGGTTTAAACAGTTGGCATGGAGGCAACATATCATCTCTGGTCCTCGTGTCAAGTGCCCCCTGAAAATCGATCCATCACAGAACCGAGGGCATTGTAAAGGAGCCCCTTTGCCAATCCAATTTTCTGGCTTCTTAAAAAAGAACTCTACAAAGCATTGATTGCGTTAAAAAAAAAAAAAAAAAACTCTTTACATTGCAAAACAGAAAGCAATTTAATGTGAAATTAGTACAAGAAGCCGCGGCCCATTAATCATTACACTTTACCAGTACTGTTTACCAGTTAATTGACTAACCTCTTCATACATCATTTGTCCGGTTGGTTTTACCGAGTGATCTGTTTTGCACTCCAACCATCACAAGTAATGAAGTCCTCCGTACGTTGCTCCTTAGCCGGCCTGCACTGAAGGACCTCGCTGTGATACAATGGGGTACTGTACATTTCTGCTGCCAGCAGTGTTAGGAAAGGCCAAGGTTGGGTGTCTATTCCCAGGCGCTCTGACAAAGGCTAGATTAAACCCAGCTCGGATGCTCTGTGAACCTTCACAACAAAAAGATCCATAAAATATCCAATCGTGCAAAATACCCTTCTGAAAACTGCATTGTTGCTGCAATCCAAAGGGAAAAAAAAAAACCTCAGCTAAACCCCGTTATGGCATTTACAACACAAAGGACCTAAAGATGAACTCCAGGCAGATGTAAAAAGAAGGCATAATATATCATTAAATGTATTATTTTAAATACAAGTACTTATATTTGACTTGGTATCCGTCTCTTGCTGTCCCTGTACAGCAGAGCTCAGAAGTAGAGCATGATAGGCAGCATGGGTAGCCATTGAGAGGCAGCATGGGTAGCCATTGAGAGGCAGCATGGGTAGCCATTGAGAGGCAGCATGGATAGCCATTGAGAGGCAGCAGGGGCAGCCATTGATAGGCAGCATGGGTAGCCATTGAGAGGCAGCATGGGTAGCCATTGAGAGGCAGCATGGGTAGCCATTGAGAGGCAGCATGGGTAGCCATTGAGAGGCAGCATGGGTAGCCATTGAGAGGCAGCAGGGGCAGCCATTGAGAGGCAGCATGGGTAGCCATTGAGAGGCAGCATGGGTAGCCATTGTTAGGCAGCATGGGTATCCATTGAGAGGCAGCATGGGTAGCCATTGAGAGGCAGCATGGGTAGCCATTGAGAGGCAGCATGGGTAGCTATTGAGAGGCAGCATGGGTAGCTATTGAGAGGCAGCATGGATAGCCATTGAGAGGCAGCATGGGTAGCCATTGATAGGCAGCATGGGTAGCCATTGAGAGGCAGCAGGGGCAGCCATTGAGAGGCAGCATGGATAGCCATTGAGAGGCAGCATGGATAGCCATTGAGAGGCAGCATGGGTAGCCATTGATAGGCACCATGGGTAGCCATTGAGAGGCAGCATGGATAGCCATTGAGAGGCAGCAGGGGCAGCCATTGAGAGGCAGCATGGGTAGCCATTGATAGGCACCATGGGTAGCCATTGAGAGGCAGCATGGGTAGCCATTGAGAGGCAGCATGGGTAGCCATTGAGAGGCAGCATGGGTAGCCATTGAGAGGCAGCATGGGTAGCCATTGATAGGCAGCATGGGTAGCTATTGATAGGCAGCATGGATAGCCATTGAGAGGCAGCATGGGTAGCCATTGAGAGGCAGCATGGGTAGCCATTGATAAGCAGCATGGGTAGCTATTGAGAGGCAGCATGGATAGCCATTGAGAGGCAGCAGGGGCAGCCATTGAGAGGCAGCATGGGTAGCCATTGATAGGCACCATGGGTAGCCATTGAGAGGCAGCATGGGTAGCCAT
This sequence comes from Lithobates sylvaticus, assembly GCA_028564925.1. NCBI lineage: Eukaryota > Metazoa > Chordata > Amphibia > Anura > Ranidae > Lithobates > Lithobates sylvaticus. The sequence goes on from CM053035.1 coordinate 199,358,830, forward strand.
TGAGAGGCAGCATGGGTAGCCATTGAGAGGCAGCATGGGTAGCCATTGAGAGGCAGCATGGGTAGCCATTGATAGGCAGCATGGGTAGCCATTGATAGGCAGCATGGGTATCAATTGAGAGGCAGCATGGGTAGCCATTGAGAGGCAGCATGGGTAGCCATTGAGAGGCAGCATGGGTAGCCATTGAGAGGCAGCATGGGTAGCCATTGAGAGGCAGCATGGGTAGCCATTGAGTTGTGCTGCAGTGTAAGAAGACTTGTTGATGGCAGAAGAAAGCAGAGTGAGTAGCTCATTGATCTGCACAATCCTTCTTTTACTATCCATGCTGTAGGCAGGTGCAGTTCTCTTTCTCCACTGCAGGTGGCATTCAACTTCAGGAAGAACCAAGAGGAAGTGAAGAGGAGCATGGTTCCTCTATGATTTCCAGGGTCACTAGGGAAGCTATCCAGACCTTTTTTCTCTAGATGTGGCCCTTTGACTGTCTAAATCCAGCCAAATGACGGGGTACTATTCTTCCCAGTAATACCAATGATGTGGTGCTATTCCTCCCACTGACACAAATGATGGGGGACTATTCCTTCCAGTGATACAATGGGTCACTGTTACTCCTATTAAAACCAATGATGAGGCATGTTCTACTCCCACTGCCCCCCCTAAAGCCTGAAGGACAGTAAATTGGCCCTTTGTTTAGAATGTTTGGAGACCCCTGATTTATTGTATGTTTGTTGACTATACTCTTGGACAAGTAGATAAGAGCTTTTTCTCAAATTTGTCTTGTTCTCTTTCCAGGCATCGGAAGATTTGGAGGATGAAAAAATGTCCACGGAAAATAATCAGTTGGGATTTGGAAGCTGGCTAAAATTTATCAGAATGGCTTGCTCCTGCGATGAACAAAATTTGGCTGTTTATCATTTAAATGACCAGGTAGGACTTTTACATTATTGCTAATTACCATTTGCTTATGAAGAACCCTCACCAAAAGCTCGTTCTATCATTGTGAAGTTCAACATTGAAATGGTCATTAAATTTCTCACTTTGTTTTGGGTTGGTGATCCCTAGAAAGCTAGTATAAAATATTGCACAGCACAAGGTGTTGCTATTTGAAAGCTATAGTAACGCTACTGTTATGTTTATCTAACCTGATGACACTGGGGGCCTCTGCCATAAGGTTCAGGCTTTTTACTTCCTTTCATCCTACGAGTATAATACCCACCCGAGAACCAATGGAGGATCCAGTATTGGGACCCCAGTGGCATAGAGATCGACCAGTTTCACCACGCGTGGAGGCAGGCCTTTTCTCCACCTGCATTCATAGAAGGTTGCGTGGCTCCTGGGCAGGGGCGGACTGACCATTCGGCCACTCGGGCACTTCCTGAGGGCCCCAGGCCACTAGGGGGCCCCATCAGGGTTGCCAGCCTCAGTAAAACCAGGGACAGTATGTAAAAATCTGTGGTTTTTTTTACATCTGTTTCTGAAATGTCCCTTACCGACATCCTTTTGGTCTAAAAATCCAGAGATTATAGCTGCCCCACCTCTCCAGTACCTTCTCAGCCAATAGAAACATGTCTGTGTATACTGTGTGTACATGTATGTGTATACTGTGTGATTGTATACTGTGTGTGTGTGTATACTGTGTGGCCCCATAATCTCTGATTGCCTGGGCGCCCCATAATCTCCTATTGCCCGGGGGTCCCATGAGTTGTCAGTCCGCCCCTTGCTCCTGGGTCATCCCAACCTCACCTCTTCATTTTTTTTGCTTCTCTCAATTGAGAAAATAACTACACTTATATTGTATACATACTACACTGTAAGGGCTCACCAGCCTCTCCTCTCTCTTTTTCCCATGGATACCTCTGGGCTTTTTATTGGCCTCCAATTTACTTTTTCAGTCTGTCCCCTCCGACCTTTGAGGACCACCACCACCACCACCTGAATACCAGACAAGGTGTTGGAGATGCCCCTCTATAGTGAATATGGAGGCCACAAGGCTTAGCTCCCTTATGAAAACTACCTCCTAAAAGGAGGGATGAATATCCCCCCTTTTAGGAGGTAATTTACTACATTTATATATATATATATATATATACTACGCTATAAGGGCTCTCTGGCCCCTCCTCCCTCTTTTTCCTGGTAATTTTTGTGAAAATTACCACCTAAAATTAGGGATGAGCATTTCGCCTAGGTCTGATTCAAAACATACTAATGCCCCATACACACGGTCGGATTTTCCGACGGAAAATGTCCTATCGGACCATGTTGTCGGAAATTCCGACCGTGTGTGGGCTCCATCTGACTTTTTCCGTCGGAATTTCCGATGGAAAAAATTTGAGATCCTGCTCTCAAATTTTCCGACAACAAAGTCCTGTCGGACTTTTTCCGATCGTGTGTAGCGAATTCCGACGGACAAAGTGCCACGCATGCTCAGATCACATTACAAGACCAAAGCTATTGGCTACTAGCCTCTACGTAGTGCCGTCGTACGCAACGAACGCCACCGCGTTCAGAATGATCGGATTTTCCGTCAACTTTGTCCGACCGTGTGTATGCAACACCAGTGTCCGACAAAATCCTATCGGACTTTTTCCGATCGTGTGTAGCGAATTCCGACGGACAAAGTGCCACGCATGCTCAGATCACATTACAAGACCAAAGCTATTGGCTACTAGCCTCTACGTAGTTCCGTCGTACGCAACGAACGTCACCACGTTCAGAATGATCGGATTTTCCGTCAACTTTGTCCGACCGTGTGTATGCAACACCAGTGTCCGACAAAATCCGTCGGAAAAAATCTGACGGATTTTGTGGTCGGAATTTCCGACCGTGTGTACGGGGGCTAAGACAACATACTGTAGGTGCGGTATTATCAATGTTCAAGTTATTGGCTCTGACCAGGAGCGAAGGCTCTTGCACTGCATTATTGGTGGTTCCTTTTTTTTCTGGTGGTAAACCCGCCAAGTTGTTGGCCAAAAGGTTGCATTTCATGGACTTTGTGATTCCTGGGTAGTCAGTGCCAACCCCTGGTTGCAAGAAACCCAAACCTCATCCATACATAACATTTTAAAAAGATGGAGCAGGTAGATTGGTGTGAACTACAGTAGATTCCATATCATCCATTTTTTTTTTCAGTCCCCATAACTCTGGTTCTAGACCCACCTTTTGACAGCCATTGTTCAGCCGCTAGGAATCTTGGGAGTTTTTTGATTCATCAGCCTGCGGCCATTTAGGTTGTCGGAAAACCGGTCAAAAAAATATCATTTCAGGGCTCAGAGCGAAGCAATTATCCTGCCCTCCAGGCAACGTACTTCATAATACAACAATCGAACGCTTTTTGTCCAAAGCTTTTTCCCTCGGGGCGTCGAAGCAGGGCAACCATTATGGCAGCGACGAGGTGGAACCGCGTTCACTGTAATTTGTACGGAGGCCGCATGTCATTTCACGCTGGTCATCGAAGAGCTCTGACACCGAGAAGGATTTCTTGATCCTTCGCTGACCGGGGCCTCAGTAAGACCACTCAATCACTTTGATTAAGCCCCAAGTGCTCGTTCAAAGGCGCGCTGACCCAATCACGCACCTAATTACTGGCCGCACCTCCGGATTGGCAGCTTGCCTGCGGTCACGTACGGTATAATCAGGGAAAACCTTTTGCTGGTCACATAACAAAACCTTTGCACAAGTGAGGTGATTTTTTTTTATTTTTTGGCATTCAAAAGGAAAAAATAATAAATATGTAAGAAGCATGTAGATTGCCAATCACTGATTCTACGTGATTCAAGTATGATGGGGACTGTCAAGGGGCCATTGAAACATTGTATCAATAGACTTTTGTGGTACAAAACGTTTTTCTGTCCTAATATTCAAAAAACAAAACTCTTTGCAAACGTGCTGCAAATAAAAAAAAAAAGAAAAAGAAAAGAAGAGCCAATAATATCAGATTGAATTGGGAAGGTATTTTCTTGCTTACGCGCCCGCTGAACGTTGGATGCGCCAATAATTCCTGCTTACATATAACATTTTTCAATGATTTAGACAATACCATAATATGTTACATTTGAGCAACCTTAACCGCTTTAGCGACCACCCGCCGTAGATATACTGCGGCAGGGCAGCCGCTCTGCGCCAGATCACGTACCTAGTAGTAGTGTAAAACTGAATTATTTTGTTACATTTTTTTGTTTTACATTTTTTTTCCGATTGTTATTTATTTATCTTTTTACATTTTTTTGAACTGTCCTTTTGTGGGGGCTTTGGTGAAATATCAGGGTTCTAAACAGACCCCTGATGTCTTACATTTAAGACTGAAAAATAATTAAAGAGGAAGTAAAGCCTCCTCACAAAAAAAATTAAAAACGGAACCTGCAAGGCAAAGGCATAATGAGCTAGTATGCATAACATACTAGCTCATTATGAATAACTTATCTGAGAACGAAGCCCCCGAAGCGGTCCTCATCCACGACCTTCTTCGGCGCCATCATTCCTGGAGTGACTTCCGGGTCTCGCCGCTCCAGCGCTGTGCTTCGCTGGAGCGGCGATGACGTCACTCCCGCGCATGCGCAGGAAAGCGGCATATCGCTGTGAACTCGGCATGCGCAGTGCGCCTGCGCGCCGTAGACAGCGATGCCTCTTTTTTTCTAAATATCTCCTAAACCATGTAGGTTTAGGAGATATTTATTGGACCTACAGGTAAGCCTTAATCTAGGCTTACGTGTAGGCCGAAGTGGTTTGTAAGGGTTTACAACCACTTTAGATGGTTGAGAATTGAATAATGTGTTAAATATACTGCCAACATCCTGCATAATAATGTACAAGAACATGCAAAAATTGCATTCCGGGATGCCCCCATGGCAAAATTGAAATTTGAAATTTAGTAGAAAAGATTTTATTAGTATATAAAGGTAGAAAAAAGTGTATAGAAAATAAACATGCTCATCAAAAAAAAAATAATAAGCGTGTAAAAACAATACATCAAGGAATCAACATATATAAAACAACATAAGGTAACCCAAGCTCATAATTTTTCTAATGTGCCACCTAAGACAAGTAGGATAAGACTGAAAAAGGGACTGCAGACAGGATGGAGGCGCAGATACTATAACCAATCCCCCTGCAGTGCAGCTGGAGGGAGGGAGAGGAGGAGAAGCCGGCAGCGCTGCAAAGGGAGGAACAAGAGGATCGGTGTCTGCAATAAGGCAGCACAGTTGGTCCTCCTGCTCGGCAGGGGCCTGGGCCCCCCTTTTGATCTAATAGGGCATGGGCCCGGTAAAGGAGGGCAGGCTGTGCTGCCTTACCATCGGCCCTGGCGCACAGGGTGATTAGGGTGGGCCCAGGCACACCCCCCGCACACTCCTATGTGGCAAGGTGACAACGCAGGCTCACAATTGGGAACCTACAGCAGGGGTCTCCAAACTGCGGCCCGAGGGCCAGACGTGGCCCTTTGCTAGTCTTCATCTGGCCCTTGGGGCACGTTTCCTCTCACTGACACCAAAAGTGGGGCACCATTTCTTCCACCGATAACTATGATTGGATACGATTCCTCCTACTAATAGGGGCACTACGCCTACTCCTATTGACCACCAACCCTGAGGCCATATTTATTCTCACTGATGCCGGGCCCGGGGCATTTACTGCCCACACTGGCCACAATTTGGCCCTCCTAAAGTCTGACCCTTTGTCTGAAATGTTTGGAGACCCCTGCCGTATAGCATGAAGTGCCTGAACAAGGGCTTTTAGAAGCGGAATTAGCTTCTTCTTTTTTTTTTTTTTTTTATCAAAGCTGTAGTTTAAAGCGGAAGTAAACCCAGCGATTTAACAGTCTAAAAAAAAAAGGCATGCCGCGAATGCTAACTGCACATTGGCTGTGCTCTCAACCAAACAGTCAAACCATCCAATGGCTGGTGTCATAACGGATCACATGTGCAGCACTGTGGCAGTTGAAGATTAAACAGAGGCAAAGATGGCAGCTTCCTTGGCTGAAAATGATAGGGGGGTTTACTTCCACTTTAAGGGATCCTCAAACTACGGCCCTCCAGCTGTTGCAGAACTACACATCCCATGAGGCCTTGTAAAACTCTGACATTCACAGACATGACTAGGCATGATGGGAATTGTAGTTCCTGAACGACTGGAGGGCCGTGGTTTGAAGACCCGTGCTGTAGATGTTAAAAGATTGAAAACAACTTTAGAAATGACAAGAACAGTGAAAGCTAATATGGATTTTTTTGGGGATTGGGTTTAGATGTACGATTGGATACAATTTCATATAGTCTAATCCTATCATTAATTGCAATCATACTAGAGACCTGAAGAGTAGCAGTGATGTAAGTAACTGAGTTAAAATAAACGGAGTTACATAACGCAGTTACTTTAGAGGGTAACGAGTAATCTAACTGATTACTTTTCCCCTCATGGTAACTCAGTTCCCATTACTTTGGCTTAGTTACCCCAATTACATCTACCGCCACTAGATGGCAGTAGTGTAAATCCGGTGTCCTGCCGAAAAAGTTCCCCCGCCAGATAAGGACCCCCTGTACTGCGCAGGCGCAGGGCTTGCGCAGTACGAAGGACTACGGAGCTTCCGAAAATTGCCGAACCTAAACAGCTCTGAGTGAACTCTACACCGCGCAGGTGCAGTTAACATGTAATTGTACGAGGCGATGCCGCACGCTCCTGATGCTCGTGCTACTCTGCAAGGGGCGTCTATCGTGTAAGTAAGGGGCGGGTCTAGTATTACTGTAACCAAGGGGCGCATTTATTATTATTGTTATATATCGAGCTCTGCCCATTAATTTAACATTCGCCCTCTTCTGTAGCCATCCGCCCCTTACACGATATAATAATAATAGACCCGCCCCTTGCTTACACGCTATAACAGATCTGCCCCTTGGTTAGAGTAATAATAGAGCAGCCCCTTGGTTACACGATATATAACAATAATAATAAATGCGCCCCTTGGTTACAGTAATACTAGACCCGCCCCTTAGTTACACGTATAGAATATTTTAAAAAAAAAAGTCAGTTACTTTGCTGCGTAACTAATTACTTTTCCAATGTAGTAACTGAGTTACTAACGCAATTACTTTTTGGGAGAAGTAATTTGTAACTTAACTAATTACTTTTTTAAAGTAAGATGACCAACACTGAAGAGTAGATAACCAGATGGAAAAGAAAATTAATATTTAATACATACAGAAAAAAAGATACATATAACCGTAGACTTCTTGACCCCCCAGGAGGACTGGCCCCCTCTCCTCTCATGGACAGCAGACCCCACCACTTTTCTTAGACGCCCATACGTCAATAAGTGACTGTTTGTATGTAGATTAAAAAAAAGAGACCACAATCTTTTTTTTTTTCCTGTTATAGAAACAAGGTGTCTGTGGGGAGAGGATGCCTGTGGTGGGAATCACCTGGCCCAGAGACCCCAATTCTAATTGGAAAACTGAAAACAGCCATTGACCACAACCATGGACTCTGGCTGAATGGAGATTGATCTTGTTTTTTTTTTTTTTTTTCCCCCTCTGGAAAGAACAGAAGACAGTTGTAGTGGAAGGTTGACAGTGATGGATAGATAGTGGTTTGTCTCGGGCCCTGGAATAAAGTTTGCCTTTGTCTGGACTCAGCCGCCGAGGCTCTTATTAGCCAAATAGTCCAGGCAGATTCGAGGAACGCATTTTGCATAAAATAACTAACTTGATATTTAAGAAAATATAGTTCTTGCAGTTAATAGAAAAATGATATAATGGCTGTCCTGGTGCCAAGTGGGGGAAACAAAGCCACTAACAGTAAATTAGAGGGTCCCGTACTTCACACTCTTGGAAGCTGGGTTTTATGGGCTACAGCCTGTATACTTTATGTGAGTGTCAATTACCCGTCTGTGTCTGTTTCCATGTGGAGCCCAGTAAAATATGCAAAGCGTCATTACATTGCACACATCCCCAAGCAATCTTTAAACTGGGCCCTAACAATTACGTTGCGTGTGCTTGCATTTCAAGAATATTTTGTTCTTGTGTCATAGTGGATACTGGTCTACATCTTGTTGGAATGTGGGAAAATAGTGCTGGACCCATATGCAGGGCCGGGACAAGGGGTGGGCAGGAGGGGCGGCTGCCCCTGGCGCAATGGTTTATTACAGGGATGGGGGGCACCCTGACCCTAACCCTAAGGGAAAGGGGGGCGCAGTTTGGCATCTTTGCCCTGGGCGCTGGATGACCTTGTCCCAGCACTGCCCACATAGTTATCTTATTGGTGGGGCTATCTTGTTTTAAGATAGTGATGTTAATGTAGGAGGTCTGGTCAGGGCCATTTTTTAAGGCAGGGCAAAAGGGGCAGCTGCCCTGGGCCCTGTCATTGTTGTGGGGCCCAAAGCAGCTGCCTCGTACTTGCCAACTATCCTGGTTTAAATTCACTCGTCCGTTGAGGTTTTAGTCCTGTGCTGTGTCCGGATATCTCAGTGTGAAGTGCTGCTACTAATGCTGCCCAGCTCTGCCCAATTGTTGTGTACAGATGACTCACCTGCAGACCCTGTGTTTACATGTAATTACTGGCATTCATATGTAAATAGCGGCAGCATTGATATGTAAATAGCGGCGGCCGGCAGCATTGCTATGTATATCATGCCCCCAAGAGGTCATATCCACAGTAATCTCTAGCAACCAATCAACAAGCAGAAGGTTTGAGGTTTTAGTTCTGTGCTGTGTCCCGATATCTCAGTGTGAAGTGCTGCTACTAATGCTCTGCCCAATTGTTGTGTACAGGTGACTCACCTGCAGACCCTGTGTTTACATGTAAATTACTGGCATTCGTATGTAAATAGCGGCAGCATTGATATGTAAATAGCGGCGGCCGGCAGCATTGATATGTATATCCTGCCCCCCTGAGGTCCACTGATATCCACAGTAATCTCTAGCAACCAATCAACAAGCAGAAATCATGTGCTGTAACCTCTAGCAACTAATCAGTGAGCTGTAATGTGTGCTGTAACCTCTAGCAACTAGTCAGTGAGCGGTAATGATACACTGTCTCACTGTCTCAATGTCTCAGAGCAGGTGGAGAGCAAAATTGCATGGGGGGGGGCCCCAAGAAAAGATTTGCCCAGAGTTTTGCCCATATTAAAGACGGCCCTGGTTCTGGTTCCTGGGCAGCAGGCTTCTACACCCCATAAGATCTCTATGGTTGCCTTGGTTTGAAATGTAACGGCCCTCGCTGACGAAGTCCCGTAGGACGTAACGCGTGCGGGAGGAGGAGCTTCATGGGGGGGCCTAAGAAAAGTTTTGCCCAGGGTCCAATCAATATTAAAGACGGCCCTGGTTCTGGTTCCTGGGCAGCAGGCTTCTACACCCCATAAGATCTCTATGGTTGCCTTGGTTTGAAATGTAACGGCCCACGCTGACGAAGTCCCGTAGGACGTAACGCGTACGGGAGGAGGAGCTTCATGGGGGGGGCCCCAAGAAAAGTTCTGCCCAGGGTCCAATCAATATTAAAGACGGCCCTGGGTCTGGTTCCTGGGCAGCAGGCTTCTACACCCCATAAGATCTCTATGGTTGCCTTGGTTTGAAATGTAACGGCCCTCGCTGACGAAGTCCCGTAGGACGTAACGCGTACGGGAGGAGGAGCTTTCGTGCAGACGTCACCCGCAGCCGCTACTGTTTTATATTGCCGTTCGTTTTTTTTTTCGCTGGCTCGTCGCTTTTTTATGTTACGGCTGTCAATGAATTTCATACTGTGGACCTTTTATTAAAGGGAGTATACGGAGAACACTTATGCCGCGTACACACGACCGGACTTTAAAAAAAAAAAAACGAGAACACAGGCTACAAATAAAATGCTACAAGATCTTCTATTCCTCCCACTGCCCAAAGTTAAAATTCAAGCAAAAAAATAAATAAAAAAAGTTTTGCCTGGATTCAGGATTTCGATGGTAGGATGTCCTGAGGGAAGGAGGAGGAGGAGGAGAGGAAGACAAGCCTTCAATGTCATTGTTGTGGGGGGGAGTGCATCTCCGACATCCCTCTACATACGATTGCTTCTGGTTCATCCTTGAGAACCCTTTGAAAACATGAATATCTATAAGGGTGCTGAACGGGGCTTTCTTCATACTTTCTTTATTGTTCTTTGTGATAGCTGTGGACAGCTTTTAAAAAAACATTTACAAGGATATCTGAACACGAAAAAATGATTAACCACTTGACGACCGTCCTGTAATCCTCTAATGCCCCGTACACACGGTCGGATTTTCCGACGGAAAATGTCCTATCGGACCATGTTGTCGGAAATTCCGACCGTGTGTGGGCTCCATCGGATTTTTGTAGAGAATTCCGACGGACAAAGTGCCACGCATGCTCAGGTGACATTACAAGACCAAAGCTAGACATGTGCAATTCGTTTCGTTTGTTTTTTTTTTTTTTCGTTTTCCGTTAAAATTCGTTATATTCGTTCATTCGTTATCGTACGAATGAACGAATGATTCGCAAAAATTTTTAACGAATCGTTCGAATCGAACGAATATGAAAAACAACGAAAATCCGAAATAACCAAATTAGAAACAACGAAACTACGAATGAAGAAAATCCGAAAAACGAAAACAGAAACAACGAAAATCAAAACGAACGACAAAATTCCTACATTCAATTTTTTTTTTTTTTGTTGAATTGGTAATTTTCCGTGTCCCTTACAATGGCGCTGCTTAACGTGCTTCGAATGGATTGAACGAAAAAATTCGTACATTCGTAACTTTTTTTTTTTTTGCGATTCGTAATTTTCCGTGTCCCTTACAATGGCGCTGCTTAACGTGCTTCGAATGGATTGAACGAAAAAATTCGTACATTCGTAACTTTTTTTTTTTTTTTGCGATTCGTAATTTTTCGTGTCTCTTACAATGGCGCTGCTTAACGTGCTTCGAATGGATTGAACGAAAAAATTTGTACATTCATAACTTTCGTTTTTCGATTCCTAATTTTCCGTGTCACTTACAATGTAATAATAGCATACACATTACATAACATTATGAATTATGCTCCGATTACGAATCTACGAAAACAATGTTACGAAAGTACGAATAAATCAATCTAACGAAAGTACGAATGTAACTAAATCTACGAAAATACGAATGCGTCCGAATTTCGAATAAACGAAAATTAAACTAACGAAAAAACGAATCAACGAAAAAATAACTCTTACGAATTTACGAATCGTTACGAATCAACGGAAACGAACAGAAACAAATTTTTCTATTGTGCACATGTCTAATCAAAGCTATTGGCTACTAGCCTCTACGTAGTCCCGTCGTGCGCAACGAACGTCACCACGTTCAGGATGATCGGATTTTCCGACAACTTTGTCCGACCGTGTGTATGCAACACCAGTGTCGGACAAAATCCGTCGGAAAAAATCCGACGGATTTTGTGGTCGGAATTTCCGACCGTGTGTACGGGGCATAAGACGTTTTTTCATTTTTCAGTGCCTGCGATAGTTTGACTGATAATTACTCCGTCATGTAACACTGCAAGCAAAGAGACAGAGGGGGGTCTTTCTTTTGGTAGTATTTTATAACCATTAAGTTTTTTTCTTATTTTTTACTATCCTAAGGGAAAAAGGACCAACAATTTTGGGGGAAAACAAACCCGTTCCCCTACTTTCTATTCCGTAACATTAAATAAAAATGACAGGGTACAGTACAAACCCCCCCCCCCCCCCCAAATGACCCCAAGGTGATCTCATTTTTTTTTACCAGAATTTTCTGGAAATAAAGAAATAAGTTGATATTGAGGGGGGCCAAGACTGTACATTGCAGTGAACACAAGGTACAGAGCCACTTGGATCGGCTCAGTACATTGTGTCTGTGAATGGTTCGTAGCCCTTAACAGGTGCAATGACCATCGGATGGTGCTTTTTCTCCAATGCCATTTATAAATGCCACTAGGGAAATACGATGTAACAGTACACCACTCCACCATTCATAAAGTGAAGTTGCAGACAGAACAATGCCCTTCTCTATGACTTTACATCTGCTACTATTCATTCCAAGGCAAGAAAGGGAAATGATTAATTGTCAGTTATTGTCAAAGCCAGGGGGGTCTCCAAACTTTCTCAGCAAAGGGCCAGTTTACCATCCTTGAGGCTTTAATAGCACTGGACTGTGGCCAGTGGGATTAGAAAATGTCCCATCATTGGTATCAGTGGGAGGAATGGTTCCCCATCATTTGTGACTGTGGGAGGAATAGTGCCCCATCATTGGTGTCAGTGGGAGGAATAGTGCCCCATCATTGGTGTCTGTAGGAGGAATGGTGCCCCATCATTGGTGCCTTTTTTTTTTAAAGAATGGTGCCCCCTCATTGGTGTCTGTGGGAGGAAGGGTGCCCCATCATTAGTGTTTTTGGAGAGGAATGGTGCCCCATCATTGGTATCAGTGGGAGGAATAGTTCCCCATCATTTGTGCCTGTGGGAGGAATAGTGCCCCATCATTGATGCCTGTGGGAGGAATAGTGCCCCATCATTGGTGCCTGTAGTAGAAATAGGGCCCCATCATTGGTGCCTGTGGAAATAATAGTGACCCATCATTGGTGTCTGTGGGAGGAATAGTGCCCCATCAGTGGTGCCTGCAGAAAGAATGGTGCACCATCATTGGTGCCTGTAGGAGGAATGGTGCCCCATCATTGGTGTCTGTTGGAGGAATGGTGCCCCATCATTGGTGTCTGTTGGAGGAAGGGTGTCCCATCATTAGTGTTTGGGGGAGGAATGGTGCCCCATCATGGGGTCAGTGGATGGCGCGGTGCCCCAATGGCTGGATAAAGTCAAGCAAAGGGCCACATCCGGCCTGCGGCTGCAGTTTGGAGACCACTGAATACTTATCACCAGCCGCCACTGATTTCAACACTGCCCTCACCTATAGGGGGCTGGGAATCTCTTCACCCTCTCCTTTCCGGGTCTGATAATCTCAGGATCCCCCTCTTATGCCGCGTACACACGGTCGGAATTTCCAATGGAAACAGTCCGATGGGAGCTGTTCATCGGATTTTCCGACCGTGTGTATGCCCATCGGTCTTTTTCTGTCGGAATTTCCGACGGACTTTGGATTGGAAACCTGTTCTTAATTTTTCTGACGGAAAACCTTTCTATCGGATTTTCCGATCGTGTGTATGCAATTCCGACACGCAAAATTTCCGACGCATTCTCGGAAACAATTCGAGGCATGCTCAGAAGCATTAAACTTCCCTTTTATAGTGCCGTCGAATGTGTTGTATGCCGCTGTGTTATTGACCGTGTGTAGGCAAGACAGTTTGAGCGAAATTCCGTCGGAATTCCGATGGGAAAACCATCAGAGCTTTTTCCGACGACAATTCAGACCGTGTGTACGCGGCATTAGGAGATTTTTCATGGAAGGAAGGTGGTCTACTTTCAAGACCTGTCTCATCAGATGGAGACTTAAAGGGTAATTCATTTGTGTTCAATTCTACACCATATACTACTGGAACACACCGTAATGTCTTATAACACACTTCCATTTTGATACAGTTATGCGACCTCTATAATATTCTGTAGTAAAAGTACTCTGTATTGTATTTTATTGTTTGAAAATAAAATATTTTGAAAGTAAAAAAAACAGCTCCCTTACATGCTAATTGTACAAGGGCGAGTTCAGAAGGTGGTGATAAATGGGGAGTACTTGGAATGGTCAGGGGTGGGTAGTGGGGTCCCCCAGGGTTCTGGGACCAATCCTATATAATTTTTTCATAAACGACCTGGAGGATGGGGATGGGGGAAACAGTACAATCTCAGTTTTTGCGGACGATACTAAGCTAAGCAGGGCAATAACTTCTCCGCAGGATGTGGAAATCTTGCAAGAAGATCTGAACAAATGAATGGGGTGGGCAACTACATGGCAAAATGAGGTTCAATGTAGAAAAATTTAAAATAATGCATTTGGGTGGCAAAAATCTGAATGCAATCTATACACTTGGGGGAGAACCCCTTTCTCGGCAGCTTTCGGCCGTTCACGGCTGCTTTCGCCCATTCTCGGCAGCTTTCGGCCTCTCTCGGCAGCTTTCGGACGTTCTCGGCAGCTTTCGGCCATTCTCGGCAGCTTTTGGCCGTTCTCGGCAGCTTTTGGCCTTTCTCGGCAGCTTTTGGCCGCCTTCGGCCATTCTCGGCAGCTTTCGGCTGCCTTCGACCGTTCTCGGCAGCTTTTGGCCATTCTCGGCAGCTTTCGGCCGCCTTCGGCCTTTCTTGGCAGCTTTCGGCCGTTCTCGGCAGCTTTCGGCCGTTCTCGGCAGCTTCTTTGGCCGTTCTCGGCTGCTTTCGCCCATTCTCGGCAGCTTTCGGATGTTCTCGGCAGCTTTCGGACGTTCTCGGCAGCTTTCGGCCATTCTCTGCAGCTTTTGGTCGTTCTCGGCAGCTTTCGCCCATTCTCGGCAGCTTTCGGCCGTTCTCGGCAGCTTTCGGCCGCTCTCGGCAGCTTTTGGCCGTTCTCGGCAGCTTTCGGATGTTCTCGGCAGCTTTCGGACGTTCTCGGCAGCTTTCGGACATTCTCGGCAGCTTTTGGTCGTTCTCGGCAGCTTTCGCCCATTCTCAGCAGCTTTCGGCCGTTCTCGGCAGCTTTCGGCCGCTCTCGGCAGCTTTTGGCCGTTCTCGGCAGCTTTCGGCCGCCTCCGGCCGTTCTCGGCAGCTTTCTGCTGCCTTTGGCCGTTCTCGGCAGCTTTCGGCCGTTCTCGGCGGCCGAAAGCCGCCGAGAACGGCCGAAGGTGGCCGAGAACGGCCGAAGGTGGCTAAAAGCTGACGAGAATGGCCAATGGCACCAATTGACACTGACATGTCACTGCAGTTTAACTGCAGCCTGGGCAAGGCTGCAAATGACACTGAGGAGGCTGCAAGGCTGCAAATGACACTGAGGAGGCTGCAAGGCTGCAAATGACACTGACAAGCATGCAGATGGACAAGGCTGTGCAGGGCTGCAGACGGACACTGATAAGGCTGCATTGATGGGCATTTAAATGTAAGTTTTTTTTCCTTAAAAAGTTTTTTCCTTAAAATTTCCTCCTAAACTTGGAGGAAATGTTATACGCCGATAAATACGGTATGTATATTTAGCTGTTTGTCTGGATGTAGATTTAATTAGGGGAAAAATGTAAGTAAAATAAATATAAATATGAAAAACAAGAGGGGGAAGTGATGAAGCACATTAAAGGGATGCAGTGTGTGGGGGGGTGACATGTCAGTGGAGACCCAAAGAAACATGGTCTACATAGAGCTCCTGTCTTGAAGCTATGGAAGTTGTCTTAGGTCATCCCAGCTGGCTGAAATAAAAGGGATCCCTGTGTGTAATGAGAAGCAGACAATAGTGATTGATAACCGCATGCTTCGGACACTTGAAAGGGAGCGCTCCGCAGCGAGAACCCCAAGGTCACGGGATGCACTTTTTTTTTATTTTACAGGCAGCTGATGAAGACAATCTGTAGGCTAATATGAATGCAGGATAATGTAAATTGCGTTATTGGCAATTATCACCGCGGTGGTAAAAAGCATTTCCTTTTTATATTGAACACAGGACTGAAAGGTCATCCACACTCAATTATGTATCATTGAAAGGTGTCTTGGGTTACCATATTATCCTCGCGCTGTTGTCAGCTTTTCGGGAACAGAGATAATATTCTGCTACGGCTCTTCGCTGGAATGGAAACAGATGCGGTTTATTAGCCGAGTCAATTACGTTATATGAAGACGTATAAAAAAGGGGATGTTGACCAAAAAAAAAAGAAAAAAAATTAACTGCAAAGTAGAATTTTGCAATGGCTTTTCTTATTTTGTCATCTTTTTTTTCTAATGTCGGTGGTGTAGAAGAGATGAAAATCCTATTTTTTTATGTTTAGCAAGAAGTTAGCAATTAATATTCATTCTTTTTAGAATATCTTCGTAAGGAGACATAACAAGACTGAATTTCGGCAGGGAAACCCCTCCACTCGCTTCTATCAAATCTTTTTTTCCTTTTTCCTTTTTTTTTTTTTTACATTTCTTTGTCCCACTTTTACTTACCTTTATCCACAGCCCATTGTCTCAGTCCTCCAATCTTCAGGGGGACATTATATTGTCAAAGGTATTGGGACGGCTGCCTGTGGACTGTGGACTGCCTGTGGACGCCTGCCTGTGGACATGGACTTTAATGACATACCAGGCTTTAGTCCGTAGGGTTCAATATTGAGTTGGCCGACTCTTTGCAGCTATAACGGCTTCAACTCTTCTGGGAAGGCCGTCCACAAGGTTTAGGAGGGTGTCTATGGGAATGTTTGACCATTCTTCCAGAAGCGCATTTGTGAGGTCAGGCACTGATGTTGAACGAGAAGGCCTGGCTCGCAGTCTCCGCTCCAATTCATCCCAAAGGTGTTCTACAGGAGTGTGCAGGCCAGTCAAGTTCCTCCACCCCAAACTCGCTCGTCCATGTCTTTATGGACCTTGCTTTGTGCACTGGTGCAGTCATGTTTGAACAGGAACATGCTCATCCCTTCCTTCTTTCTCTTCTAATTCTTACCTCTTTCTCTTCCTATTCTCACCTCATCATTCATTTTAATTCTTTTGTTGTCCTCTCCTTCTGTCTCCACTGACTCCTTTCTTCCCTTCTCCAGCCATGTTCGATCCCTTTACTTTTTACCCTTTCATTCTCATTCCTTCCCCTCTGTTTCCTCTAATATCTATCCCTTTCTTCTTTATCTTCCCATTCTCACAGCTTCATTTTTTCTCTTGCCTTTCTAAATCCTTCTTTTTCTTTTCTTTTCATTCTTTTATTGCCTTCTCCATTCCTATCCTTTCCTCCTTCATCCTTTCTGTTTTTCACTCCTTCCTTCTTTTTCCTTCCATTTCATACCTTCCACTCCTTTCCTCTTTACATACTCTTCTCTTCTTTCTCTTCTCAGCCTGGTCCTTTTTTTTTCATTCCTTTACTGTTCTCTTTTCCATTTCTCCACTCATTCATATCCCTTTCTTCTATCTTGTCCCATAATTATAATTTCCTTCTTTCTCCTTCCATTCCCATCCCTTTCCTTTCTTTTTCTCCCATACTCACCAATTCCATCTTTCTCTTTCAATTCCCATCTCTTCTTTTTTAGGTCTTTCATCTTTCATCCCTTTATTCTTTTTCATTCCTTTATTGTCTTTTCCTTACTTCTTCGCTCATTCCTATTTATTTCTCCTTTCTTCTCTCGTACTCATGCCTTTCTTCTTTCTTGTTCCATTCTCATCACTTTCCCTCTTTTTCCTATTATAGTCATTCATTCCTTCTTTCTCTTCTTATTCTCACCAATTCATTCTTTATATCTCCATTCTCATCCCTTGGTTCATTCTTTTTTATTCCTTTATCGTCCTTTCCTTCCTTCCCCACTTATTACTATTCCATTCATTTTATTGTCCTTTCCTTCATTCTCCTTTCATTATTATCCCTTATCTCTTCCCTTTTCTTATCTCAGCCTCATTCCTTCTCTTCTTTCTCTTCTCAGCCTGGTCCTTTTTTTTCATTCCTTTACTGTTCTCTTTTTCATTTCTCCACTCATTCATATCCCTTTCTTCTGTCTTGTCCCATAAACATAATTTCCTTCTTTCTCCTTCCATTCTCACCCCTTCCCTTCTTTTTCTCCCATACTCACCCATTCCATCTTTCTCTTTCAATTCTCACATCTTCTTTATTGGTCTTCCTATTCGCATCCCTTTATTCTTTTTCATTCCTTTATTGTCTTTTCCTTACTTCTTCGGTTATTCCTATTTCTTTCTCCTCTCGTACTCATCCCTTTCTTCTTTCTTGTTCCATTCTCATCACTTCCCCTCTTTTTCCTATTATAGTCATCCATTCCTTCTTTCTCTTCTTATTCTCACCAACTCATTCTTGATATTTCCATTCTCATCCCTTGGTTCATTCTTTTTTATTTTATTATTGTCCTCTCCTTCCTTCCCCACTTATTACTATTCCTTCATCTTCTCCTCCCATACTCATCCATTCTTCGTTTATCCTTCTATTCTCGCCTTCTTTTTCTTCTCATTCTCTTCCCTTCATGCTTTCTTATTCTTTGTTCTTTTCTTTTTTTTTCCTCTCATTGTCATCTTTTCCTTCCTTTTCCTTTTTTTTCCATCCCGTCCGCTTTCTCTTCTCATTCTCACCCATTACTTATTTTTTCTTCCTATTCTTATACCTTCATTCTTACTCAACCTTTTTTTTTCCTTTCCTTCATTCTCATTTCATTATTATCCCTTATCTCTTCCCTTTTTATCTCAGCCTCATTCCTTCCTTCTTTCTTTTTTTCCCTGTCTAGTCCCTTCCTTCTCTTCCTTTTTGACTTCTCTTCCCTCTGTCTCTTTTCGTTCTCACCATCTTTTCCTTCATTCCTCCTCTTTCATTTCTTGTCCCATCCTTCCACTTCCTTTCTTGAGGGTTTCCCAAATGATAAAGGAAAAAAAAAAACAATAAATCTATAATGAGCCCCAATAAAATCATTTGATGGGATCTATTTTCTATTAACCTCCCTGGCGGTATGATTCTGGCTGGAATTTAGTGCTGAAAGCGGTACAATTATTTTGCATGGAAATTTGGCGTTTTTATATTGTAGGCCTGCAATTCTTATGAATAACTCACTTAAATCTGTCCGAACCAGAGTCTAGTAGACATCCCGGGTATGATAAAGTTTGAAACACAAAATAATAAATTATAATATAATAAAAATATATATAAAAATGATTCAATAATGTAATCAAATCAAAAACACTGAAATTTGCTCAGTTGCAGAATAGTCGCTGTCATTAAATTTATTGTTTGATGATAAATTGTGATTTTATTTTTTTATCGGTGTTTTCTAGCTGGTCTAAAACCACTTTTGACATAAAGGGACACTTTTTGGTTGCTATGGACAATCTCCAGTTTCCAGGCAGAAAAAAAATCTTTTTATTATATAAAATGACATGCAGGGCACTGGGCAGACCACTAGGGACAAAGGGGGTGTGTATTTTTTGTATACAGTACTGTAATCTGTAAGATTACAGTACTGTATGTGTGTTGTGTTTTTAAACTTTTTTGAATTTGGCGCCGATCTCCGCTCCCGTGCGTCGTAACGTCACAGGGAACGGAGATCGGCAGCACCCGGCACTGTGTGAATCGAGCGAGCGGACGGCTCGCTCACACAGCGGGGAGACATCGCAGGATCCAGGGGAAAAGGTAAGTAACTTCCCCCCTGCATCCCGCAACGCAAGCCCGAGTCTGGCTCGGGGTTACCGCTCCCAGCACAAAAAGCTGACCCCGAGCCAGACTCGGGGTTACCGCCAAGGAGGTTAAGGAGGTCTACACTCACCAGCCACTTTATTAGGTACACCTGTTGAATTGCTTGGTAACACAAATTGCTAATCAGCCAATCACATGGCAGAAAATCAATGTATTTTGTACAATGTAAGTTCAAACCAAGCATTAGAATGGGGAAGAAAGGGGATTTAAGTGACAGGATGGTCTGAGTATTTCAAAAACTGCTGGGATTTTCACACACACAACCATCTCTCGGGTTTACAGAGAATGGTGAGAAAATATCCAGTGAGCGGCAGTTGTGTGGAGGAAAATGCTTTGTTGATGTCAGAGGTCAGAGGAGAATGGGCAGACTGGTTCCAGATGATAGAAAGGCAACCAAGGTATGCAGAATACCATCTCTGAATGCACAACACATCAAACCTTGAAGCAGCTGGGCTACAGCAGCAGAAGACCGCACCGGGGGCCACTCCTGTCAGCTAAGAACAGGAAACTGAGGCTACAATTCGCACAGGCCCACCAAAATTGGACAATGGAAGATTGGAAAAACGTTGCCTGGTCTGATAAATCTGGATTTCAGCTGCCACATTTAGATGGTCGGGTCAGAATTTGGCATAAACAACATGAAAGCCATGGATCCATCCTGCCTTGTATCACCCGTTCAGGCTGGTGGTGGGGGGTGTAATGGTGGTGGGGGGGGGGGGGGGGATATTTTCTTGGCACACTTTGAGTCCTGTAGTACCAATTGAACATGGTTTAAACGCCACAGCCTGAGTATTGTTGCTGACCATGTCCATCCCTTTATGACTACAGTGTCCCCATCTTCTGATGGCTCCTTCCAGCAGGATAATGCACCATGTCACAGAGCTCCAATCATCTCACCACTGGACAATGAGGTCACTGTACTACAAGGGCCTCCACACTCACCAGATCTCATCCAATGGCCTCCACACTCACCAGATCTCATCCAATGGCCTCCACACTCACCAGATCTCATCCAATGGCCCCCACACTCACCAGATCTCATCCAATGGCCTCCACACTCACCAGATCTCATCCAATAGCACCTTTGGGATGTGGTGGAATGGGTAATTGGCATCATGGATGTGCAGCCGACAAATCTGCAGCAACTGCGTGATGCTATCATGTCACTATGGAGGAAAATCTCTGGGGAATGTTTCCAACACCTTGTTGAATCTGTAACACAAGGAATGAAGGCAGTTCCGAAGGCAAAAGGGGGCCCAACCCGGTACTAGCAAGGTTTTCCCTAATAAAGTGTCCGGTGAGTCTAGGTTAGTAAGAGGTCCCTATGATAGTTATACGGTAGGTACCCCTGCGCCTGCCTGATGTATAAAGAGATGGTCTAGTACTGCAGCAAAACACTGAGAGAGATGTCAAACTCCAAGTAGAATATATAGTAAGGGTAGTGTTGCGCTGTACAAAAGGGTTTCAATCAATATTGTGTATCAATAAAGTGTCCGGTGAGTCTACGTTAGTAAGAGGTCCCTATGATACCTTTTGGTGGCATTATGGTCTCCTCAAAATTTGGGCCAGTCATTGAGGACCTTGCTGCCTGGTGACCATCCTCCATCCATTCAACACCTTGTTGAATCTATAACACAAGGAATGAAGACAGTTCCAAAGGCAAAAGGGGGCCCAACCCTGTACTAGCAAGGTTTTCCCTAATAAAGTGTCCGGTGAGTCTACGTTAGTAAGAGGTCCCTATGATAGTTATACGGTAGGTACCCCTGCGCCTGCTTGATGTATAAAGAGATGGTCTAGTACTGCAGCAAAACACTGTCCAACTCCAAATAGAATATATAGTAAGGGTAGTGTTGCGCTGTACAAAAGGGTTTCAATCAATATTGTGTATCAATAAAGTGTCCGGTGTGTCTACGTCAGTAAGAGGTCCCTATGATACCTTTTGGTGGCATTACGGTCTGCTCAAAATTTGGGCCAGTCATTGAGGACCTTGCTGCCTGGTGACCATCCTCCAGGAGGAAATTGGCGGATGGACCAACCAAACCGCACATGCGCCTTCTGCTCATTGTAATTTGTGACCAACAATAGGCAGTTATTTAAAATGATGTACGGTAATTATTTTCCATTTATTGGAAACATTCATTCAACCTAATTCAGCATCAGCAGTTAACAAGAGTTTTGTATTTTTTTTTTTTTGCTACAAGCAATTTACAAAACATGGCTGGAGTTGCGGTATCTTAAAATATACTTTGGCGTATTTATGAATAATATTCTTGTTACTATTAGGAACAGATGGTCCGAAACCAGAGCACAGCGATTCTATGAAATGTTGTCATTCCCTATATATATTATTTGCATCTAATGAATAGAACCTGTGAAAGGCAACTTTGTTGATCCTCGGTAGTTCCTACCCAAAGGCATGTAGGAGGAAAATAGGATTGACTGTTTCCAATTAGTTCCTGAAATATCTTTGGTAGGTGCTAAAAGGAAAACCAGTTATTAATAAGACCCCGCAGTGAAAGGGAAGCGTACAAACGATAATATTGATAAACATAATAGTATGGCTGAACTCCAGATTTAAAAGACACAAGATAATACAGTTCTGTGTTCATTAATGCCACATTAAAGTGGTTGTAAACACTTCCGTGTACCCAGTGAAGGGACTATCCTCAGGTTAAACACAGAGATGAAACAAACTAATGTCTATCTGAATCCCTCCCTTCTCTACATCCGTTTAAAGTCCAGAATTTCTAAGCTTGTCTGAGAGTTCAAAAAAAAAATGGGCGGGGAGCTGAAATTACACTCTGCAGAGCTCAGTTAGGAGAGCTCTGAGAGCTGATTGGAGGGAAGAGACACACACCCCCTCCACTCAGTACACAGGAACAGCTGCCAATCTTCTGGAGCTCCCTCCCCAGTCACCATTTTTCTCCTGGTGTCAGGAAAACTTGTCATGAGGAACAAAGCATCAGGCAGAAATGACACTAATGCCCCGCACACACGGTCGGATTTTCCGACGGAAAATGTCCTATCGGACAATGTTGTCGGAAATTCCGACCGTGTGTGGGCTCCATCGGACTTTTTCCGTCGGATTTTCCGACGGAAAAAAGTTTTATCTCCCGCGCTCAAATTGTCCGACAACAAAGTCCTATCGGACTTTTTCCGATCGTGTGTAGCGAATTCCGACGGACAAAGTGCCACGCATGCTCAGATCACTTTACAAGTCCAAAGCTATTGGCTACTAGCCTCTACATAGTCCCGTCGTAGGCAACAAACGTCACCACGTTCAGAATGATCGGATTTTCAGACAACTTTGTCCGACCGTGTGTATGCAACACCAGTGTCGGACAAAATCCGTCGGAAAGAATCCGATGGATTTTGTGGTCGGATTTTCCGACCATGTGTACGGGGCATTAGTGCTTTTATTTGAGTACACACTGTAGGAGGATATGCTTTGTTCTAATTTCATGTCTGAGGTTTACAACCACTTTAGATTTGTGTTTTTTTAATGCAGCCAGTGTAAGTACCTATATGTGATCTGGTATCAGCCTCCTGTGCAGCAGAGTTTAGACTGGGAGAGGGATAAGGAGCCAATCAGTTTTTCTGCAGTGAAAGGAGCATGCCAATAGGAGGAGCGAGGGAGCAGGAAAAGGAGCACAAGCAAGAAGGAGAACAAGGAAGGGAAAGGGGCACAAAGAAGAAGAAGGAGCGTATGGGGAAGGAGCACAAGGGAGACAGAAAAGGAGCACGAGGAGGAAGGAGAAGGAGTACAGGTAAGATGGAGAAGTAGCACAAGGGAGATGGAGAAGTAGCACAAGGGAGAAAAAGAAGGAGCACAAGAGAAACGGAGAAGGAGCACAAGAGAAACGGAGAAGGAGCACAAGAGAAACGGAAAAGGAGTACAAGGGAGATGGAGAAGAAGCACAAGGGAGATGGAGAAGAAGCACAAGAGAAACGGAGAAGAAGCACAAGAGAAACCGAGGAGCACGAGGGAGATGGAGAAGAAGCACAAGAGAAACGGAGAAGGAGCACGAGGGAGATGGAGAAGAAGCACAAGAGAAACGGAGAAGGAGCACGAGGGAGATGGAGAAGAAGCACAAGAGAAACGGAGAAGGAGCACGAGGGAGATGGAGAAGAAGCACAAGAGAAATGGAGAAGGAGCACGAGGGAGATGGAGAAGAAGCACAAGAGAAACGGAGAAGGAGCACGAGGGAGATGGAGAAGAAGCACAAGAGAAACGGAGAAGGAGCACGAGGGAGATGGAGAAGAAGCACAAGAGAAACGGAGAAGAAGCACGAGGGAGATGGAGAAGGAGCACAAGAGAAACGGAGAAGAAGCACGAGGGAGATGGAGAAGGAGCACAAGAGAAACGGAGAAGGAGCACAAGGGAGAAGGAGCACAAGGGAGAAGGAGCACAAGGTAGAAGGATAAGGAGTACTAGAAAAACAGAAAAGGAGCACAAGAAGGAAAGAGCACAAGGGTGAAGGAAAAGGAGCACAAGAGTGAAAGAGAAGGAGAACAAAAGGAGACAGAAAACTAGGACAAAGGAGGAGAAGAAGCACAAGAGAGACAGAAAATAAGTACAAGGGGGAAGGAGAAGGAGCACAATGGAAGAGTGCTGAGTTCCCAGGTCTGTACACCTGCTGTGCCCATTATGAGGGGTTCCCATCATCCTTGTGCTGATTTCCCGGGTCTGTACACTGGCTGTGCCCATTATGAGGGGTTCCCACCATCCCTGTGCTGAGTTCCTGGTTCTACACACCTGATGTCCCCATTATGAGGGCTTACACCTTCCCTGCTGAATTTTTTAATGTTGCAGGAAGAGCTGGAGTTCTTGGGTCCACACGCCTTCTGGGTCAATTGTGAAGGGTTCCCACCATCCCTGTGCTGAGTTATCAGGTCTGCACACCTGTGGTGCCCATTGTGAGGGGTTTCCACCACTCTTGCACTGTTCCTTGGTCTGCACGCCTGCTGTGCCCATTATAAAGGGGCTCCTGCCCTTTCTGCACACCTGCTTGAAAGGTTCCCACCATCCCTGCTTGATTTTTTTGTTGTTGTTGTTGTTCACTGTTTTTGAAGCAGAATGTTACAGGGGGATGTGGAGCACAAAAAAGGTGGACAGCAACAAAGTCAGGACTTTTTCCGGCAGGGGAACCTCACAGTTGGGGTATCCAAGCCATATAAAAAGCCAGGGGCTGACTCAGGTCAGAAGTCTCCGTCTATAATTAAAACATCACTTGTGGGTGGACTGACTCGTTATATATTACTGCGCCGCGCTTTTCAAAGCAGTTTTCCTCTTCGTTATTTTGTAGTCTTTCTTGACGCCTTAAACCCGTCTTACACTTATTGGCAGGCATCATGCCACTGTAATGCTCAGCTCAATGGATTTTAAGCTCATAATAAATGTAATAACACCGGAATGCCATGATTTTTTTTGTTACGCTATACTTTGAAAGTACCGTATAGTATAATTTTCCCCCTTAATACTTACTTGTACAGATACAGAGGCAAAGCCATTAGAAGGGCACAGACCATAACTGAAACCTGGGAAACTTTAAAAAAAAGAAATTGTGTTTATTAGTTTAAATGCCTCTCATAGGTCAAATAGTCTATTAAGATTTACAGCCTATTTTACTTTAAATTTACCTACAGTGTATCTAAACTCAAGTGCAAAATGTAATATATCGCAGCTTACTGATCCTTAGATGTGGTGGCTGCATTAGTTTTCTTTTTTTCAGTTTTTTTCCCCCCCTTTAATTTCACCTGGTGTATCCATGTCGTAGGGTGACAGCACTCAGAACACCTCCCCTCTTCTCTTCTCCATAAACATAGGTAGGAGGTTTTCTGTTGGTCCGCATAAAGAACTGGGCGACTGATATAATGCAGAGACAGAGAAAATGATTAGCTCACAAGGTTTCTGGCAGAATTAACAGGTTATTAGTGCAGTTACCAATTAAAAGTAACAAAACACTTTCGATCATATGTTTAACAGACCAAAAAAGAAGTAAAAAAAAAAGAGAAGGGTATTTTGGGGTTTTGCATACTATGAGTAGAGTGTAATGGAACTGAAGTGCGGCTCTTTCCATTGGACGGATCAATTTGGTAATGCAGGGTTCTATGTATAGAATAAAAAAGAAATGCATCGTGACCTTTCCTTTCTTTGGTCAGGTCATGTTGGGGTGCAGTGTCCTATGTGTAGAGTATAACAGAATTGTATTATGGCTCATTCCATTGGTCAGGTCATGTTGGGGTGCAGTGTCCTATGTATCGAGTATAACATAATTCTATTATGGCTCATTCCATTGGTCAAGTCCTGTTGGGGTGCAGTGTCCTATGTGTAGAGTATAACAGAATTCTATTATGACTCATTCCATTGGTCAGGTCATGTTTGGGTGCAGTGCCCTATGTGCAGAGTATAACAGAATTGTATTATGGCTCCTTCCATTGGTCAGGTCATGTTGGGGTGCAGTGTCCTATGTGTAGAGTATAACAGAATTCTATTATGACTCATTCCATTGGTCAGGTCATGTTGGGGTGCAGTGTCCTATGTATAGAGTATAACAGAATTGTATTATGGCTCTTTCCATTGGTCAGGTCATGTTGGGGTGCAGTGTCCTATGTGTAGAGTATAACAGAATTGTATTATGGCTCATTCCATTGGTCAGGTCATGTTGGGGTGCAGTGTCCTATGTATCGAGTATAACAGAATTGTATTGTGGCTCTTTCCATTGGTCAGGTCATGTTGGGGTGCAGTGTCCTATGTGTAGAGTATAACAGAATTGTATTATGGCTCATTCCATTGGTCAGGTCATGTTGGGGTGCAGTGTCCTATGTATCGAGTATAACAGAATTGTATTGTGGCTCTTTCCATTGGTCAGGTCATGTTGGGGTGCAGTGTCCTATGTATCGAGTATAACAGAATTGTATTGTGGCTCTTTCCATTGGTCAGGTCATGTTGGGGTGCAGTGTCCTATGTATCGAGTATAACAGAATTGTTTTATGGCTCTTTCCATTGGCCAAGTCATGTTGGGGTGCAGTGCCCTATGTATAGAGTATAACAGAATTGTATTATGGCTCATTCCATTGGTCATGTCATGTTGGGATGCAGTGTCCTATGTGTAGAGTATAACATAATTCTACTATGGCTCGTTCCATTGGTCAGGTCATGTTGGGGTGCAGTGTCCTATGTGTAGAGTATAACAGAATTCTACTATGGCTCATTCCATTGGTCATGTCATGTTGGGGTGCAGTGTCTTATGTGTAGAATATAACAGAATTGTACTATGGCTCATTCCATTGGTCAGGTCATGTTGGGGTGCAGTGTCCAATGTGTAGAGTATAACAGAATTGTATTATGGCTCATTCCATTGGTCAGGTCATGTTGGGGTGCAGTGTCCTATGTGTAAAGTATAACCGAATTCTATTATGGCTCATTCCATTGGTCAGGTCATGTTGGGGTGCAGTGTCCTATGTGTAGAGTATAACAGAATCATATTATGGCTCTTTCCATTGGTCAGGTCATGTTGGGGTGCAGTGTCCTATGTGTAGAGTATAACATAATTCTACTATGGCTCATGCCATTGGTCAGGTCATGTTGGGGTGCAGTGTCCTATGTATATAGTATACCAGAATTCTATTATGGCTCATTCCATTGGTCAGGTCATGTTGGGGTGCAGTGTTCTATGTGTAGAGTATAACAGAATCATATTATGGCTCTTTCCATTGGTCAGGTCATGTTGGAGTGCAGTGTCCTATGTGTAGAGTATAACAGAATTCTATTATAACTCATTCCATTGGTCAGGTCATGTTGGGGTGCAGTGTCCTATATGTAGAGTATAACAGAATTCTACTATGGCTCATTCCATTGGTCAGGTCATGTTGGGGTGCAGTGTCCTATGTGTAGAGTATAACAGAATTCTACTATGGCTCATGCCATTGGTCAGGTCATGTTGGGGTGCAGTGTCCTATGTGTAGAGTATAACAGAATTCTACTATGGCTCATGCCATTGGTCAGGTCATTTTGGGGTGCAGTGTCCTATGTGTAGAGTATAACATAATTCTATTATGGCTCATTCCATTGGTCAGGTCATGTTGGGATGCAGTGTCCTATGTATAGAGTATAACAGAATTGTATTATGGCTCTTTCCATTGGTCAGGTCATGTTGGGGTGCAGTGTCCTATTTGTAGAGTATAACAGAATTGTACTATGGCTCATTCCATTGGTCAGGTCATGTGGGGTGCAGTTTCCTATGTATAGAGTATAACAAAATTGTATTATGGCTCATTCCATTGGTCAGGTCATGTTGGGGTGCAGTGTCCTATGTGTAGAGTATAACAGAATTGTATTATGGCTCATTCCATTGGTCAGGTCATGTTGGGGTGCAGTGTCCTATGTGTAGAGTATAACAGAATTGTACTATGGCTCATTCCATTGGTCAGGTCATGTGGGGTGCAGTTTCCTATGTGTAGAGTATAACAGAATCATATTATGGTTCTTTCCATTGGTCAGGTCATGTTGGGGTGCAGTGTCCTATGTGTAGAGTATAACAGAATTCTATTATGGCTTATTGCATTGGTCAGGTCATGTTGGGGTGTAGTGTCCTATGTGTAGAGTATAACAGAATCATATTATGGCTTATTCCATTGGTCAGGTCATGTTGGGGTGCAGTGTCCTATGTGTAGAGTATAACAGAATTCTACTATGGCTCATGCCATTGGTCAGGTCATGTTGGGGTGCAGTGTCCTATGTGTAGAGTATAACATAATTCTATTATGGCTCATTCCATTGGTCAGGTCATGTTGGGATGCAGTGTCCTATGTATAGAGTATAACAGAATTGTATTATGGCTCTTTCCATTGGTCAGGTCATGTTGGGGTGCAGTGTCCTATTTGTAGAGTATAACAGAATTCTACTATGGCTCATTCCATTGGTCAGGTCATGTGGGGTGCAGTTTCCTATGTATAGAGTATAACAAAATTGTATTATGGCTCATTCCATTGGTCAGGTCATGTTGGGGTGCAGTGTCCTATGTGTAGAGTATAACAGAATTGTATTATGGCTCATTCCATTGGTCAGGTCATGTTGGGGTGCAGTGTCCTATGTGTAGAGTATAACAGAATTCTACTATGGCTCATTCCATTGGTCAGGTCATGTTGAGGTGCAGTGTCCTATGTGTAGAGTATAACAGAAGTGTATAATGGCTCTTCCATTGGGGTGGAATGTTCTTTGTATGGTGTGCTGCCATATCCGGGGCTGCGGTGAAGTTGGGAGTTGCGCCGTTCTTTGTCTGCATAGGCCATAATAGATTTGCACTTTGTAGCGTTTTGTCACCTTGTTTACTGAGCTACCTGTGACTTTTATGGTGATGGGTGCAAACTTTGTGACTACAAAACAGCAACCACAATGGTGAGGTGCTAAGAGGAAGTCAGTACTTATCTTTTTTCCATTACATTTTATGCAAAAAAACAAACCAAAAAGAGCCAAGATGTGTGTATCTTGTTGTATTTCTATAAAAACAAGCCAACGTCACACATATATATATATATATATATATATATATATATATATAATATCACATATATATATATATATATATGTATATATATAAAAATCGGTGCAAGTCAGAAGTGATTGTAGCCTTATTAGCATAAACAACGGCTGTCTTTAACCCTTTTACTGCCACTGACTTATGAAGGGTTATTTACACACACTCCTCCTTGCGGCTGTAAGCCGGCTGTCGCCTGTCAGACGCAAGCGATCCTGCGGTTGTACCACTGCTGGATTGCTTTCACACACCCTGGTAGATGCCGGTTCCCCCTCCTCCCCGCCGTGCACCCCCACCATGTTGCCTGAACGCATACGTGAGTAGCGCCCGCATATGAAAACAGTGTTCAAACCACACATGTGAGGTATCGCCGCGATCGGTAGAGCGAGAGCAATAATTCTAGTCCTAGAACTTCTCTGTAACTCAAAACATACAACCTGTAGAATTTTTTAAACGTCGCCTATGGAGATTTGGATATTAAGGGTAAAAGTTTGACGCCATTCCACGAGCGGGCGCAATTTTGAAGCGCGACATGTTGGGTATCAATTTATTCGGCGTAACATTATCTTTCACAATATTAAAAAAAAAATTGTTTTGTCTTTTTTTTTCAAATTCAAAAAAAGTGTATTTTTTCCAAAAAAAGTGCGCTTGTAAGACCGCTGCGCAAATACGGTGTGACAGGAAGTATTGCAACGGCCGCCATTTTATTCTCTAGGGTGCTAGAAAACAAAATATATAATGTTTAAATGTATAAGTAGTTTTCTTATTTTTTTAACTTGTAAACAACGAATCTCAGAACGAGGCTCGGTCCTTAATGCCCCGTACACACGGTCGGATATTCCGATGGAAAAAGTCCGATCGGATTATGTTGTCGGAAAATCCGATCATGTGTGGGCTCTAGCGGACTTATGAAAAAAAAATTTAGAGCAGGATCTCAAATTTTCCGACAACAAAATCCGACTTTTTCCGATCGTGTGTCGAGAATTCCGACGGACAAAGTGCCACGCATGCTCAGATCAAATTACGAGACCAAAGCTATTGGCTACTAGCCTCTACGTAGTTCCGTCGTACGCAACGAACGTCACCACGTTCAGAACGATCGGATTTTCCGACAACTTTGTCCGACCGTGTGTATGCAACACCA
This sequence comes from Lithobates sylvaticus, assembly GCA_028564925.1. Taxonomy (NCBI): domain Eukaryota; kingdom Metazoa; phylum Chordata; class Amphibia; order Anura; family Ranidae; genus Lithobates; species Lithobates sylvaticus. The sequence goes on from CM053035.1 coordinate 199,388,753, forward strand.
GTTTCGGACAGAATCCTTCGGAAAAAAACGGACGGATTTTGTGGTTGGAATTTCCGACCGTGTGTACGGGGGCTTAGTGGTTAAGGTGAAAAAAACACGAGGGTTTAGAACCCCTTAAACCCTACGGACTAATGCTGGCCATACACTATACGAAAAATCGTCCGAACCCATTTTCGATAAACGAACATTCGCCCGTGAGCTTAAACGATAGTGCCATCATGTACTGACCGATAAATCGTTCAGCGGACATAAATGATTGCATTTTTTGTTTGTTTTTTTTTTTTCACATATACCTAGTGCAGACAGTTCGGACGGGAAACGCATTAACCTTTCAATTTATCTTTCGTTCGGCAGAAAATTTCCAAACTTTGTTTTTTCGGCTCAAAAACGTCCCAACGATTATCGATTTTGTGCCCATTAACTGGCTGAAAAACGAACGAACGGTCTAAATGACCGAATTTCGGCCGATTTTTCATATAGTGTATGGCCAGCATAAGACTGGGATGCCATTAAAAAAAAATCATGTGTGTGTAAAGGCAGGTGTCCCAATACTTTTGACAATATAGTGTATATTGAAATACATTTGGATTTCAAAAAGTTGCCCATTTTCAGTTAAAAAAAATATATATTTTTTATTTTTATTTTTTTATTATTTTATATATATATATATATATATATATATATATATATATATATATATATATATATATATATATAATATAAATATAAAAATAAAAAATATATTTTTTTTTTAACTTGAAAATGGGCAACTTTATTTATTTATTTATATATTATGAGAAACCAATGACATTTAGGAGCATCATCTAATCTGTCATAAATAAAAAATAAAAAAATAGAAAGTTCTCACCGATTTTTGGAGTGCCATGCGACTCACATGACCTGTGAATCACACCTCACCAGCCTTCACTTTCACTTTTACTGTACCACTTTCCCACGGAGCCCAGGTGATGGCGTCACCAACCCCCCCCCCCCCCCCCCCCCGAGTGCGAATGACTGCAATTACTAAAGACAATATTTTTTACTTTATGCTATAAAAACACATCCAATAATAAAAAAAAAAATCTAATTTCTTTATAAATTTAGAGCAATATGTATTCTGCTACATATTTTTTGGTAAACAAAAAAAAAAATCCCAATAAGCGTATATTGATTGCTTTGCGCCAATGTTATAGAATCTACAAACTATGGGATATTTTTATTTATTTATTTTTGGTGGGGGATCAGGGACTTATAGCGGGACTGCGATGTTTTGCGGTGGACATTTTGACACTTTTTGGGGGACCAGTGACACTAATATAGTTATCGGCGCTAAAAAATACGCACTGTCACTGTACTAATGACACTGGCTGGAAAAGGGGTTAACATCAGGGGGCGATCAAAGAGTTAACTGTGTTCCTAGCCAGTGTTTTTCTAAACAGTGTGGGAGGTGCTTTCACTAAGGGAAGACATGTATCCTAGTCCCTGCTTTGCAGAGACACGGGGATCCATGCCTTCCCTCCTGTCAGAACGGCAATCTGCCTTGTTTACTTCAATGGAAGCAATAGTGCCGCATCAATGGTGTCAGGGGGAGGAATGGTGCCGCATCATTGGTGTCAATGGGAGGAATATTCCCCCCTGATTGGTGTCAGTGGGAGGAATAGTGCCCCATTGCTGGTGTCAGTGGGAGGAATAGTGCCCCATCACTGGTGTCAATGGGAGGAATAGCGCCCCATAATTGGTGTCAGTGGGAGGAATAGTGCCCCATTACTGGTGTCAGTTAGAGGAATAGTGCCCCATAATTGGTGTCAATGGGAGGAATAGTGCCCCATTACTGGTGTCAGTTAGAGGAATAGTGCCCCATCACTGGTGTCAATGGGAGGAAAAGTGCCCCATCACTGGTGTCAATGGGAAGAATAGTGCCCCATCATTGGTGTCATTGGGAGGAATAGTGTCCCATCATTGGTTTCAGTGAGATGAATAGTGTCCCATTGTTGGTGTCAGTGGGAGGAATATGCCCCATCACTAGTGTCAGTTGTAGGAACAGTGCCCCATCATTGGTGTCATTGGGAGGAATAGTGCCCCATCATTGGTGTCAGTGGGAGGATTAGTGCCCCATTACTGGTGTCAATGGGAGGAATAGTGCCCCATCACTGGTGTCAATGGGAGGAATAGTGCCCCATCATTGGTTTCATTGGTAGGAATAGTGCCCCATCATTGGTTTCAGTGAGAGGAATAGTGTCCCATCATTGGTGTCAGTGGGAGGAATATGCCCCATCACTGGTGTCAGTTGTAGGAATAGTGCCCCATCATTGGTGTCATTGGGAGGAATAGTGCCCCATCACTGGTGTCAATGGGAGGAATAGTGCCCCATCACTGGTGTCAATGGGAGGAATAGTGCCCCATCACTGGTGTCAGTTGGAGGAATAGTGCCCCATAATTGGTGTCAGTTGGAGGAATAGTGCCCCATAATTGGTGTCAGTGGGAGGAATAGTGCCCCATAACTGGTGTCAGTGGGAGGAATAGTGCCCCATAATTGGTGTCAGTGGGAGGAATAGCACCCCATCATTGATATCAGTGAGATGAATAGTGTCCCATTATTGGTGTCAGCGGGAGGAATAGTGCCCCATAATTGGTGTCAGTGGGAGGAATAGTGCCCCATCATTGGTGTCAGTTGGAGGAATAGTGTCCCATCACTGGTGTCAGTTGGAGGAATAGTGCCCCATCATTGGTGTCAGTTGGAGGAATAGTGCCCCATCATTGGTGTCAGTTGGAGGAATAGTGCCCCATCATTGGTGTCAGTTGGAGGAATAGTGCCCCATCATTGGTGTCAGTTGGAGGAATAGTGCCCCATCATTGGTGTCAGTTGGAGGAATAGTGTCCCATCATTGGTGTCAGTTGGAGGAATAGTGCCCCATCATTGGTGTCAGTTGGAGGAATAGTGCCCCATCATTGGTGTCAGTTGGAGGAATAGTGCCCCATCATTGGTGTCAGTGGGAGGAATAGTGCCCCATCATTGGTGTCAGCTGGAGGAATAGTGCCCCATCATTGGTGTCAGTTGGAGGAATAGTGCCCCATCATTGGTGTCAGTTGGAGGAATAGTGCCCCATCATTGGTGTCAGCTGGAGGAATAGTGCCCCAAGGGTCAGATAAAGGCAAGCAAAGGGCATTTTGGAGACCACTGATTCAGACTTTTAGAAATTTCACTTAGACCTTCAAAGAGTTCTACAGCCAAGGCGAAGTAAAAGAAAAATCTAATAAATGTTGTTTATAATATTCATCATTTCAAAAATGCTGCCTTATGATATGTCATATGTGAGAAAGGTGGAGTAGCACTTTAAAGAGACTTTCAGGGTGGGTGGCACTGGCAGGACTACTGCAGGTGTGCCACTTAGGCACCTGTAGGTACCTCCTACCTGGAGCCGCCTCCCAAAACCCGACTTTAATAGAGACATCTTTTGACAGCTAAAGCCATTTAGCCCTCCCCCACACATACCTACTGGTCCATCACTACAATGCCACAACATCACTGGCCAATTAAAATGTGCAAAAGGTAGGAAGGGGCAGGCAAGCTTCTCAAAAAGTGCTGAAGCTTGGCTTGTGAAAGCAACCGGAGATTTGGCCATGCCAGGAAGGTTGGGTGGACTCATCTTTTTTCAGGGGGGGGGCATAATTTTAAGGTCACCCATGCTCTGACCCTTTTCGACAATGTCATTATCACGGTCAGAGACTGCAGACGTAGTACAGGAGATGGTCAGAGACTGCAGACATGGCACAAGAGACTGTCAGAGACTGCAGACATGGCCCAAGAGACTGTCAGTGACTGCATACATGGCCCAAGAGACTGTCAGTGACTGCATACATGGCCCAAGAGACTGTCAGTGACTGGATACATGGCCCAAGAGACTGTCAGTGACTGCATACATGGCCCAAGAGACTGTCAGTGACTGGATACATGGCCCAAGAGACTGTCAGTGACTGCATACATGGCCCAAGAGACTGTCAGTGACTGCATACATGGCCCAAGAGACTGTCAGTGACTGCATACATGGCCCAAGAGACTGTCAGTGACTGCATACATGGCCCAAGAGACTGTCAGTGACTGCATACATGGCCCAAGAGACTGTCAGTGACTGCATACATGGCTCAAGAGACTGTAAGAGACTGCAGACATGGCACAAGAGATGACCAGAGACTGTATACATGGCCCAAGAGACTGTCAGAAACTGCATACATGGCCCAAGAGACTGTCAGTGATTGCATACATGGCTCAAGAGACTGTAAGAGACTGCAGACATGGCACAAGAGATGACCAGAGACTGTATACATGGCCCAAGAGACTGTCAGAAACTGCATACATAGCTCAAGAGACTGTAAGAGACTGCAGACATGGCACAAGAGATGACCAGAGACTGTATACATGGCCCAAGAGACTGTCAGAAACTGCATACATGGCCCAAGAGACTGTCAGTGATTGCATACATGGCTCAAGAGACTATAAGAGACTGCAGACATGGCACAAGAGATGACCAGAGACTGTATACATGGCCCAAGAGACTGTCAGTGACTGCATACATGGCCCAAGAGACTGTCAGTGACTGGATACATGGCCCAAGAGACTGTCAGTGACTGCATACATGGCCCAAGAGACTGTCAGTGACTGGATACATGGCCCAAGAGACTGTCAGTGACTGCATACATGGCCCAAGAGACTGTCAGTGACTGCATACATGGCCCAAGAGACTGTCAGTGACTGCATACATGGCCCAAGAGACTGTCAGTGACTGCATACATGGCCCAAGAGACTGTCAGTGACTGCATACATGGCCCAAGAGACTGTCAGTGACTGCATACATGGCTCAAGAGACTGTAAGAGACTGCAGACATGGCACAAGAGATGACCAGAGACTGTATACATGGCCCAAGAGACTGTCAGAAACTGCATACATGGCCCAAGAGACTGTCAGTGATTGCATACATGGCTCAAGAGACTGTAAGAGACTGCAGACATGGCACAAGAGATGACCAGAGACTGTATACATGGCCCAAGAGACTGTCAGAAACTGCATACATAGCTCAAGAGACTGTAAGAGACTGCAGACATGGCACAAGAGATGACCAGAGACTGTATACATGGCCCAAGAGACTGTCAGAAACTGCATACATGGCCCAAGAGACTGTCAGTGATTGCATACATGGCTCAAGAGACTATAAGAGACTGCAGACATGGCACAAGAGATGACCAGAGACTGTATACATGGCCCAAGAGACTGTCAGAAACTGCATACATAGCTCAAGAGACTATAAGAGACTGCGGACATGGCACAAGAGACTCTAAGAGACTGCATACATGTGGGGGGTGACAGAGAGAGACAGGGGGGTGACAGAGAGGGGGATGACAGAGAGAGACAGACGGGGGGTGACAGATAGAGGGGGTGACAGAGAGAGACAGAGGGATGGGGTGACAGAGAAAGGGGGTGGAAAAGACAGAGGGGTGACAGAGAGGGGGTGACAGAGAGGGGTGATTAGGGGGCCAGAGAGAGGGACTCCCTAGCCCTGCCTGCAGTCCCTCAAGCGCCCCTATGTCCCAGTGGTGTGTGTAATGCTCAGTACGGTACCTTGAATGCCAGTAGGATGTCCCTTATGGCCAGGAGCTGGCAAGCCCCGTTTTCATTCTGGGTGAGGAGAGGGCCGACCGCCAGCGCTAGGATAAAGACCAAGTCGGGAACAAACTCCTGATCCGATCTCTGATTCCAAGGGGGGGCACTTGCCCCCCCTTGCCCCTACCTGCGGACGCCCATGGGTGGACTGCTCCCTCTAGATGTCCATGCCTTACACCTGAAGCAGATCCTTATTTTTTTGTTCCTCCCCTTGGCAGATTCTCTTTAAACTACAACATCTAGACTCAGAATAATGATCAAGTTCCGGCCCAGAGTAAGCCCTTGGTCTGCGCCATCACAGGGGTTAATCAAGTTACCGGAACCTGACTTACATCACGGAGCAGTAAATAGACCAGCTGACAGCGAGAAGCGCCAAGATCATAATCATATTTACAGGAGCTGCTGTGAAGTCATTTCTGTAGAACGGTCTTCTTGGCCTAGCAGACAATACAAATAGCTCGAGCCTCTATTGCTCAGGGAGCACAATGCACGCCATTGTTTCACTATCATGTACAAGCTTTCTCCACCGGGCCCACAAGACTATAAGGGTTGTTGTTTTATTTTCCTTCCACGTAAATTAAAACAAAGGAAAGTACATGGGGAACCCAGTGAGAGACTTCCAGCCCTTCCCCTCCCTATTCAGAGCTGGGCCAGAGGAACGGGACCGGCCTGTCCTCAAATGTCTGGGACCCTACTGAATGCGACTATCAGGAAGTAAACCTATTGTTGGAACTAATTCAATAGCCCCGTATAAGATTGCAGGCCTGTGAATTCTACCTACGACCAAAAGGCAAAGCTGAAGCAGGCCATAGATTGTTAGATGGTATACAAGATATGACTGATAAGCAACCTCAAAGGATGTGCTGTGCCCTAAAAGTCCACTATTGAAAAGACTCAACATGGACAACCCCCATTAGTTCCCAACTGTCCCTCATCAGATCCATCCCACTTCTGAATCCAAATCCCTCTTTGTCCTTCTTTAATCTTCAGTTATGGGTCCCTTTGGTGGGATATATAGACTTTAATAAAAAAAAAAATCAAAAAGAACCATTTAAAAGTCTAAAAATCTAAAGTCAAAATTTTTTTAAGCCTTGGGTGAAGGGTAAGAACCCCCATATTTTTTTATGATATTTGTACCTCCAACTAGGGAGGTTCCAACGCACTACTTTCTTAAGAAATGGCTGTGTGCGTAAGGCCCCTTTCACACTTGTGCGACTTCAAAGCCACACGATTTTACTGCGTTTTTGCCGCGATTTCGCGGCCGCGATTTTTGCCACGATTTCAAGGAATGCCTGTGTAAGTGGCATCAAAATCGGACCAAAGTAGTGCAGGGACTACTTTGAAGTCGTACTAATATGAATGGCTGTCATTGGAAATCATGGGGAACGACTTGTCATGCTACTTTGCAGTCCCAAATCGTGGGACAAGTCGTATAAGTGTGAAAGGGGCCTCAGCGGTTTCTGCAGCGACCAATGGTTAGAACCAAAGATAGAACAAGAAAACATCACCGGCACATCATGGATCTCCAGAGTGGGTCCCAAGCAGGGGCATTGCTAGGTCTACAAAAGATCTGGGGCTAGAGCCCATAGCAGCCTAGTAAAGAAAGTCATAGGCTTGGGCGGGCATACACATGTATATAATATATGTGTGTGTGTATATATCCCCAGAGAACCCCCCCCCCCCCCTCTTACATCAGGGTCCCCAGAGACCCCCCACTTACATCAGGGTCCCAGAGAGCCCCCACTTACATCAGGGTCCCCAGAGAGCCCCCACTTACACCAGGGTCCCCAGAGAGCCCCTACTTACATCAGGGTCCCCAGAGAGCCTCCACTTACATCAGGGTCCCCAGAGATCCCCCACTTACATCAGGGTTCCAAGAGAGCCCCCACTTACATCAGGGTCCCAAGAGAGCCTCCACTTACATCAGGGTCCCCAGAGATCCCCCACTTACATCAGGGTTCCAAGAGAACCCCCACTTACATCAGGGTCCCCAGAGAGCCCCCACTTACATCAGGGTCCCCAGAGAGCCCCCACTTACATTAGGGTCCCCAGAGAGCCTCCACTTGCATCAGGGCCCCCAGAGAGCCTCCCCATTAAATCAGGGTCCCCAGAGAGCCCCCCCACTTACATCAGGGTTCCAGAGAGCCTCCCCTTAAATCAGGGTCCCAAGAGAGCAACGAATGAGAACAGCGTAAATCCAAGGGGTAATCCAAGAATCAGAGTCAGGAACAAGCAAAGTCAGCAACCAGAAACAAATGGCATCCACCAAACCAGCACAAACAGGCACCTATACTAGGGCAAGGGCAAGTACAGGAAGGGGAAGTGAAGATTTATAGGGTCACTGATCAGGTGACTACGATAAAGACGGCCAAAACTTGCTGCATCACAAACTGCCAGCATGTTGTGTCTACAAGACGAAAATGGTTTACAACCACTTTAAGAGCATCAGTTAAATCCAACATGTTTCGAGGGGAAATGCCTCCCACTTCCTCAGGACCGGAGAAGTAGATGTGATTGGAATTACAATGAGATGCAATGGGAGGCCGATATTAGGGCTTGATAAAGACACCCAAATCTTACCACAGTGCAAACCGTCGGCATGTTGTGTCTCCAAGACAAAGTGCAAGCATTACCATGTTCCTCCAATGACTTTTTTCGGGGGGGGGGTGCATTGTAATGGAATAATACCATGTCCAGAAGAGAATAAAGTCAGGAAGATACTTGGTGACTATAAGATAGCATGAAAGGGCAGGTTAAGTGTTCCTCCAAATGTCAGAGACTTCTGATATCCTTACAACCCTTTGGAGTGGGTGCTTTGTCCAGAACAATACACACATCCTTCTGCAGGGCCTTCAACCCTCATGCTTGTGGGGGAATCAATGTGTCCATTGTACCAGGTGCCTTGAGGAGGAAAGTCATCACAATGGGATGCAATAAGAGACCCAACACTGGGGCTTGATAAAGACTGTCCAGTCTTACCGCATCGCGAACTGCCGGCGTGTTAGAGTTGGTTTACTAAAACTGGAGGGTGCAAAATCTGGTGCAGCTGTGCACGGGAGCCAATCAGCTTCTAACTTCAGCTTGTTCAATGAAGCTTTGACAATAAAGCCTGGAAGCTGATTGGTTTATATGCAGAGCTGCACCAGATTTTACTCTCTTAAATTTATATTTCTTTTTTCACACAAATTTAGATTTCTTTTTTTTTATGGTATTTGATCACCACTGGGATTTTTATTTTTTATCATATAAATAGAAAAAAAAACTTGAAATTTTGAAAAATAAAAATTCTGTTATAAAACGTATCCAATAACATAAAATTTCTTCATAAATGTAGGCCAAAATGTATTCTGCTACGTGTCTTTGGTAAAAACCGAACTGCGTTTTTGGGGACACTATACCATTGGGGACACTATACCATTGGGGACACTGTACTATTGGGGACACTATACCATTGGGGACACTATACCATTGGGGACACTGTACTATTGGGGACACTATACCATTGGGGACACTATACCATTGGGGACACTGTACTATTGGGGACACTATACCATTGGGGACACTATACCATTGGCGACACTATACTATTGGGGACACTATACCATTGGGGACACTATACTATTGGGGACACTGTACTATTGGGGACACTATACCATTGGGGACACTATACTATTGGGGACACTGTACTATTGGGAACACTATACTATTGGGGACACTATACTATTGGGGACACTGTACTATTGGGGACACTATACCATTGGGGACACTATACTATTGGGGAAACTGTACTATTGGCTACACTATACCATTGGGGACACTATACCATTGGCGACACTATACTATTGGGGACACTATACCATTGGGGACACTATACTATTGGGGACACTGTACTATTGGGGACACTATACCATTGGGGACACTATACCATTGGGGACACTGTACTATTGGGGACACTATACCATTGGGGACACTATACCATTGGGGACACTGTACTATTGGGGACACTATACCATTGGGGACACTATACCATTGGCGACACTATACTATTGGGGACACTATACCATTGGGGACACTGTACTATTGGGGACACTGTACTATTGGGGACACTATACCATTGGGGACACTATACCATTGGGGACACTGTACTATTGGGGACACTATACCATTGGGGACACTATACCATTGGGGACACTGTACTATTGGGGACACTATACCATTGGGGGCACTATACTATTGGGGACACTATACCATTGGGGACACTATACTATTGGGGACACTGTACTATTGGGGACACTATACCATTGGGGACACTATACTATTGGGGACACTGTACTATTGGGAACACTATACCATTGGTGGACACTATACCATTGGGGACACTGTACTATTGGGAACACTATACTATTGGGGACACTGTACTATTGGGGACACTATACCATTGGGGACAATATACTATTGGGGAAACTGTACTATTGGCTACACTATACCATTGGGGACACTATACCATTGGGGACACTATACCATTGGGGACACTATACCATTGGGGACACTGTACTATTGGGGACACTATACTATTGGGGACACTATACCATTAGGGACACTGTACTATTGGCGACACTATACCATTGGGGACACTATACTATTGGGGACACTATACCATTGGGGACACTATACTATTGGGGAAACTGTACTATTGGCGACACTATACCATTGGGGACACTATACCATTGGGGACACTATACCATTGGGGACACTATACTATTGGGGACACTATACCATTGGGGACACTATACCATTGGGGACACTATACTATTGGGGACACTACACTATTGGGGACACTATACTATTGGGGACACTGGTATAGTTCTGATCGTGATCAAAGTGCTGATCCATACAGACACTAGTAATGGCAGTGATCAACGACTTATAGTGTGACTGCGATATTGTGGCGGACAATCTCGCGCTTACTGAATAATTGACTCCGATGCTATCTGACGTCGCTAGTGACACCAATACAGTGATCAGTGAATAAATACTGTACTAATGATAGGGCACTATTCCTCCCATTGATACCAATAATGGGGCACTATTCCTCCTATTGATACCAATGATGGGGCACTATTCCTCCCATTGATACCAATAATGGGGCACTATTCCTCCTATTGATACCAATGATGGGGTACTATTCCTCCCATTGATACCAATGATGGGGCACTATTCCTCCCATTGATACCAATGACGGGGGACTATTCCTCCCACTGACACCAATGATGGGGCACTATTCCTCCCACTGACACCAATGACGGGACACTATTCCTCCCACTGACACCAATGATGGGGCACTATTCCTCCCACTGACACCAATGATGGGGCACTATTCCTCCCACTGACACCAATGATGGGACACTATTCTTCCCACTGACACCAGTGATGGGGCACTCTTCCTCCCACTGACACCAATGATGGGGCACTCTTCCTCCCACTGACACCAATGATGGGACACTATTCTTCCCACTGACACCAATGATGGGGCACTCTTCCTCCCACTGACACCAATGATGGGGCACTCTTCCTCCCACTGACACCAATGATGGGACACTATTCTTCCCACTGACACCAGTGATGGGGCACTCTTCCTCCCACTGACACCAATGATGGGGCACTCTTCCTCCCACTGACACCAATGATGGGACACTATTCTTCCCACTGACACCAGTGATGGGGCACTCTTCCTCCCACTGACACCAATGATGGGGCACTATTCCTTCCAGCTACTTATTTACCCTAAACAGGTGAGCATCAAAGGGTACAATGAAATTACTACAAAAATGCTTCGTTATCAT